>BLSH010248974.1:1393973-1423006 GCA_018402905.1 Glandirana rugosa | reverse complement strand
TTAGTAATTTTTTTTTTTTTTTATATATATATATATATATATATATATATATATATACACACACAAACCTTTTTTCCTTTTAGATAGAATGCGTCGGAGGAATCGCCATAAGGGCTCACACCGAGCCCCAATTAAAAGTGATATATATATATATATATATATATATATATATATATTTTTTTTTTTTTTTAATGATTCAAGTGTAACATATTTTTTTTTTTTTAGATAGGGGCTTCTGTAATTTCTTTATAGCAGCACTCAGACTCTCAGACTGGGAGATGTAAGGTCTGCACTAACAGCTAAACAGACTCTGTGGGGGGCATATATGCTGAGAGGGAACATGTTGACAATGGTAATAAATGTGCTTCTACTCATGTAAGTTGTCCTTTACCAAGACATAATGTTACTGCCTTGGAGGTCCAGGACTTGGTTACCCTGTCATGCAGGAGTGCCAAGATGTGAAAACTGGCTACCCAAAATAATACTTTACTTGAAAAGTAAAACAATTTACATATATGTGTTTGGGTCCTTTCACACCAGCGGACTGTTCAGGTCCACCTGTCAGTTTTTCAGGCGGACCTGAACAGACGCTCCATTGTCCTCTATGGAGCGACGTATGTCAGTGGTGACATGTCCGCTGACATCCAATCCGCTGACATCCAATCCACTCCGATATGCTAAACACAGACGGATGGAAACCCTATTTTCCATCCGTCCGGTGGATCAGATCGGATGAACACAGACAGGCGGTCCGTGTTCATCCGTTCCCCCATAGAGGAAAGCGGAACTCTGACAGGTCCGTTTCTGCATGGAGTGCAGAGACGGTCTTGTCATCCGCCGGCTCAGCGGGGGTAAACGGATGGATCCCCGCTGAGCAGGGGAGCCCATCTGCTGGTGTGAAAGGACCCTTAGTGTGTATTTAGCTACTTGCCTTGAGCTTAAATAAAACATGCATTTAAGCTAAAGCAAAATTGTACAGTAAAATAATCCAAATATATATATATTACATATCCTGCTCAATTCTCTCTTTACATACTTTTTACTGTTGTTATATATATATTGGGAGTTCTACTAATTTTGCTTGGTATCATGACACAGTCTGGGAATCATTTGAACCCTGTTCTCAGATTTACAATCTCATAGTTATCACAACATTTTACCGTGGTGATTTGGAGCTACTAGGTAGATGGGTCAAAAGAATAACATCATTTGTAAAGTAATATGTGCCAAATCTAGCATTTACAATGTGCACTCTTCCGTCTAAATGTCTTGGTATCAACTCAATTTACATAATGAACAGCACTAGAAATAGAACACAACCCTGAAAGACCTAAAATGCACAGGACAGAAAGATGTGCCTTCAGCAAACACATCTTCCCACTTGGTACTGCTGATTGATACACACTGCTGTATTATAGAGGGATTACAGGTCAGTTGACTGTCCAC
Organism: Glandirana rugosa; assembly: GCA_018402905.1. NCBI lineage: Eukaryota > Metazoa > Chordata > Amphibia > Anura > Ranidae > Glandirana > Glandirana rugosa. The sequence goes on along the minus strand of BLSH010248974.1, from coordinate 1,421,560 downwards.
CCCTCTGCAACTCACATCAGTTTCAGCTTGATGTAAACGGATTTCAAATTAAGCAACTGTCAACAAATCACTTGCAACATAGTAATTTAAAAGGAAATCTGGTGTTGCTGAATCTATATTTTATGCATGCAGACTAAAGGCTCGCTAAACTCATAAAGACCAGATAACTCATAGAAGCCGAGCTGTGTCTGCTACTGTCTGTGTTTATACATCTAAAAATGTTTGTTGATGTATATACAGTATCTCACAAAAGTGAGTACACCCCTCACATTTTTGTAAATATTTTATTTAATCTTTTCATGTGACAACACTGAAGAAATGACACTTTGTTACAATGTAAAGTAATGAGTGTACAGCTTGTATAACAGTGTAAATTTGCTGCCCCCTCAAAATAACTCAACACATAGCTATTAATATCTAAACCGCTGGCAACAAAAGTGAGTACACCCCTAAGTGAAAAATGTCCAAATTGGGCCCAAAGTGTCAATATTGTGTGTGGCCACCATCCAGCACTGCCTTAACCCTTTTGGGCATGGAGTTCACCAGAGCTTCACAGGTTGCCACTGGAGTCCTCTTCCCCTCCTCCATGATGACATCACAGAGCTGGTGGATATTAGAGACCTTGTGTTCCTCCACCTTCTATTTGAGGATGCCCCACAGATGCTCATTAGGGTTTAGGTTTGGAGACATGCTTGGCCAGTCCATCACCTTTACCCTCAGCTTCTTTAGGGAGGCAACGGTCCTCTTGGAGCTGTGTTTGGGGTCATTATCATGTTGGAATACTGCCCTGTGGCCCAGTCTCCGAAGGGAGGGGATCATGCTCTGCCTCAGTATGTCACAGTACATGTTGGCATTCATGGTTCCCTTAATGAACTGTAGCTCCCCAGTGTCAGCAGCACTCAAGCAGCCCCAAACCATGACACTCCCACCACCATGCTTGACTGTAGGCAAGACACACATGTCTTTGTACTCCTCACCTGGTTGCTGCCACACACACTTGACACCATCTGAACCAAATACGTTTATCTTGGTCTCATCAAACCACAGGTCATGGTTCCAGTAATCCATGTCCTTAGTCTGCTTGTCTTCAGCAAACTGTTTGCGGGCTTTCTTGTGCATCACCTTTAGAAGAAGCTTCCTTCTGGCATGACAGCCCTGCAGACCAATTTGATGCAGTGTGAGGTGTATGGTCTGAGCACTGACAGGCTGACTCCCCACCCCTTCAACCTCTGCAGCAATGCTGGCAGCATTCATATGTCTATTTCACAAAGACAACCTCTGGATATGACGCACTCAACTTCTTTGGTCGACCGTGGTGAGGCCTATTCTAGGTGGAACCTGTCCTGTTAAACCACTGAATGGTCTTGGCCACTGTGCTTCAGCTCAGTTTCAGGGTCTTGGCAATCTTCTTATAGCCTAGGCCATCTTTATGTAGAGCAACAATTCTTTTTTTTCAGATCACCAGAGAATTGTTTGCGGTGAGGTGCCATGTTAAACTTCTAGTGACCAGTATAAGAGAGTTAGAGCGATAACACCAAATTTAATAAACCTGCCCCCCATTCACACCTGAGACCTTGTAACACTAACAAGTCACATGACACTGGGGAGGGAAAATGGCTAATTGGGCCCAATTTAGACATTTTCACTTTGGGGTGTACTCACTTTTGTTGCCAGCTGTGTGTTGAGTTATTTTGAGGGGACAGCAAGTTTACACTGTTATACAAGCTGTACACTCACTACTTTACATTGTAGCAAAGTGTCATTTCTTCAGTGTTGTCACATGAAAAGATATAATAAAGTATTTACAAAAATATGAGGAGTGTTCTCACTTTTGTGAGATACTGTATGTAAGGCTAGCTAGTCCATTGCCTACAGCATGAACAAAACAATATTGGAAGTCTGGTAGTACGATCATGTGACATTACCTAAATACGGTATGCCATAGCTCTCCTACAGCGATTGCTTATGCATCTTTTAAAACATCTTGAATACTGTTAGCTCTCAACTGTGCATTGTATGTTCATGATATGTATGACTGAAAATTTCAACAAGGCTTAGGTTGTATAGAATTTCATCCACAAAAAAACTCTAAATTGAAAAATAAGGGCTTATATAGATTATATAAAAACACGTCAAATAAACATACACATAGTTTGGAAGTCAAGTATCATTTGTCACAAAACCTTGTGTCTAAAAAGTTTATATATATTTCAAAATAAATTTCACACCTGGTATACTTAATGGGTTTGTGGTTGCAATGTTCCCAGTGGTTAGACCCCACAACAGATTTATCTATATAGTATCCAATTAATTCCTCCTCTACTTTAGCTCTATCAAACTGTACAACAACTGATGTTCTGGTGTTTCTAGATGCCAATATACGACCAGGAGCAGATGGCACAGCTTTAAAGAAGAAAGAAAAAAATACATCAGCATATAACTTTAAAGTAAGCGAATGCAAGCACATAAAAACAGGCATATAAATCAGTAAACAAGTACAATAAACCCAACTTTTACTAGCAAGAACTACATACTAAGTATAATCTTAATTAGAGCTCTGTGGATTTATAGGATCAAATAAGTATACTAAAGAGTATACTAAAGAAAGCAATGTATTGTATAGTAAATATACAACACTTATACAAATAATGTATTACAAAACATGGATTACCCAGACGCTCCTGTGCCTGTATTGGTGGTGTTACTTCGGAAGGTTCACTGACACCATGCTTATTGACTGCAATAACTCTGAAATTATAAGCCTTTCCTTCCACCAAATCAAACACTGCATAGCGAGGTGATCTTACTGGGATCTGAGAATTGACCCTCTGCCAGCTTCCACTACCAACCATTGTCTATAAGAAAAAAAATGTCTTCATTAGTGCATAGTGAACACCTTTACCCATTCAAGAAAATGTCATGTATGATAATTAAAAGTAATACACCATTGCCATTGTGTGATTTGCACTAGCAAGTTTTTTGATCCTTTTTTTTTTGTTGCCCATTAGTAAGGATTGGATTCATAGCTCTAAATGCATAATAATAATGCTTTCAGGGAAAGTACAATTATCCTTTTGGCATATGCAAACATACCTGTGGCCCAGCAAAAATCTTAAATCTTTTAGCAATAAGCTTCTTACCCCTGCCAGTGTCTCAAGCCTTTCCTCTATCAGAGATAGTTCTATAGAAACATATGGGGCACCACTTCTCAGATATGGCTATGGGATGAAATATTTAAATTGGAGATTCCCTGTTTGATTCAGATTCCTTTGAAGGTTATACAATTTTAAACTGTCTTTGATATCTGTTTTAACTATGTATATACAATCTTTGTTTTTCTAATAAATATTTTACACATGACAAAGGGTTCCTGGAGCAGTATGAGTGGAGAGAATGAGAGAGCGGGGAAGCTTGTTATGCTGCTTCATTTTATCTCTGACTCAGTTGAGTCACTGCTCTTAGCTAAGCTGACAAAGGCATGTCAATAATAAAAAGGAGAATATCTACGACACATTTAAAGAGGAGCTCCAGGCTCCTTCAGAAAAAATTAAAAGTACAAATACTGTAGCTGCTGACTTTTAATATTAGGACACTTGCTTGTCCAGGAGTCCAGTGGTGTCGTTACCCGAGCTGATTTTTCAATTGGCTATCGGGTGCTGCCACCACCATGTCCAATAAAGAAAAACCCCAACTGCGCATGCGCGAAGCGCACTGCAATCTGTGAATGGGCCGGCTGCGGGGGAAGGAGGAGGGGGGCCGAACTTCCGGCTGAGTTTGCTGCATCGAAGTGGGAGTGGGTGCCTGTCAAAACCAGGTACCTGCTCCCCCTCCAAAAGGTGCCAAATGTGGCAGCGTAGGGAGGGAGGAGGCAGACAAGTGTAGCTTCCCCTTTAGGGAGGAGCTCCACTTTAATTGCCTCAATCTTTATATATATCCCTTTCCATGACTTCACCCAGTCTATCCAACATGGAATCCCCGCTATACCCCTTGCTACCTTGCTGTACTGCTGTCTCCTAGATAGGAGAAGATTGATTCTTCCTGCTTCACCTTTATCTCTACTACTTAATATTGTTGCATCATGTTGTGTTTTAAATAGGGGAATAATGACTGGAGAAATGGGGGTTGCATGGAAAGAAGGAGGGAAATTGCAATACTTGCAAGGAAACCTAAATCATGCTCCTGAGGTGACCAGAGAGAACAAATAAAGTTAAATACACGTTTGAAATACATATATGTGAACTGCTTTACCTGCAGAGTATTGGTATTTCTGTACATTCAGTCCTAAGATGTAAACAGCCCAACCAGACAGCTTAGCTATGCTGGTAACCCGACTTTTCAATACTAGACTTATGCAATAGAGCTTGCTCACCTTCTACCACCAACCAGTGATTAGACAGTAAATGGGGCAGCAGCACAATAATGGGCTCATTACTCTGCTCTCCCCTCTTATCAGCAATGGCAACAAATGTGCATGCAGCATACCTAATGGATTCCCTTTGCTGCCCCTCCTATCCCTGTCTATGTTCTATTATACAGGGGATTACAATAGGTACTCAAGGAAGATTTTAGTAATTGCACCAGTTCAATTTTACAGTACTTTTACTTGTTTTTACATAACTGCATTCGTTGTTTTTGTTTAATACATGCATAAAGATCAGATTAAATTTGTGTGGTGCATTGATGATAAGGTCACACATTGTTCACATTAATGACTACTGTTGACAGTGATGGCCATATCTTCACTTGTGATATTATTAGAACTTTTGATTTCACTTTTTCTTGGGAATGTTTTTGATGATACTGGAAAGGTTTCACTGGTAATTAAAGTTTATGTCAACCAAAGAGTAATCTTCTATACAGACACTGTATGACTTTTTAACTTTCACGTGTTTTCAGCTTGTCATACTTCAAAGTGAAATGAATTCTCTGCCCTAGGTAAACTTCAAACGACACACAAAAGCAAAGAGTTCACATTTTCCATCCTCAAGTAGCTAAAATTACACGGAGTTAATGATGTCTTTTATAACACATTACACATTTTCTCTGATCCTTGTCAAGAGGTACTTATGGACAAGACTAAAGAAAAATAATTGACCATCCACTCTTTACCTTTTCAATGTAATAGACCAGTGGATCTCTACCACGAGGAACTGGTGGCTCCCAACTGAGCACAACATAGGTTTTGCTGGTTTCCAAAGCCTGGACATTAGTGGGAGGCCCAGGAATTTTGACATCACCTAATAAAAAACCATACTTAGTAAACAGGCAAATTATTTGTGAACACTGATGTTATTTGTAATTTTTATTCACTGTTACATGATACAATGAAGACATTGAATCAAATTCAAGATCACCACTGTGTATACTGTATGTACAACTGTTATTTATATATACCCCAAATCTTTCCTCTTAATCCTTGTGTCTCTCTTTCATATATATATATATATATATATATAAACACATACATTATTAAAGTCATTATCAAAGCAAAATGTTGCAAGTAAGAGAAAAACTTTTAATTTCCAAAACAGTCAAAATAAACTATGAAAAAAGAAAAAAACATTGGCATGTACATAAATCAGAAATAGCCTTTAAAAGCATCAGCTAGAGAATAGCTCTATAAAATATTAGCATTCATACAAGGTATTTAATTGCAAAACAGTAAAATGACCAACTGAGCCAGGCCATTCAGAGGAATTGTTTGAACGCTTCTATATGCCAAAGTACTTGAACATAATCAGTATTGCATTATGCTACTGCCAATGTTAAAAACAATTTACATATGTTATAACAGAAAATGCAAGATTTACTAAAAAAACTACTATAATAAGATGATAGAAAAACAAATAAGATACCTTCCAAATCATCCTGACAGATAACAATTTCTTGTCCCCCATCCAAATGGATTTCTAAAAAGAGAATACAAGTATATTAGATACCATTATACACTAATTCACTAAATTAAACATGTTTTTATTGCTGTTTGGAATGATTTTGTGCTGCATGTTTAAATAAGAAGGCCTACTCCACCTTCAGTTGTTCCCCTCATGAAATTTAGTAATACTTCCAAACCTCAAATGAAGGTCCACCTTATACTGTCTCAGTTTAGTTCAGTCTCCTAGCATCTCTCCCACAGTTTATCAATTCACTGGTCTAGCCATGGTCCGATCCACTCTACTGCCTCCTCTCAGTTTATCCAATTATACCCTTGACCTTTACCCAATAATCTTGTCCTTCAGTTCACTTTCAATAAAGTGTGAGTTTGCAAAAGAAATTTGCCCCAAGCCTAGCGAATGAGTTAAACTTTCACTTTACAAAAAATACCCAATCTTGTGCAAGGAAAGTTAAATAAAAACCTATGTTTTCACTTGCACATGATTGGATGATGGAAGTCAGCAAAATTCCACCTCATTAACTAAGGCAAATTCCCTTGCAAGGAAAACAGCCTGTATTCCTTTATTAAATTGACCCCACAGTCTGGTCTAAGTATATAGCTTGCAGTTCTCAGTAAAAAAAACATTATTAACTTCTTGCTGACCAGCCTCTGTAGTTGTACTGCGGCAGGTCGGCTCTCCTGCACAAATCGTCGTCATTGTATGTCGGCCACTGTAAGAGCTATAGGGGGCTTGCGAGCCCGGCGGCCACGATGTCGGTCCGCTACCCACGATGACTCCACAGATAGACAGAACGGAGAATCTCTGGAAAGATTTCCCACCACTTCTTGCCCTAATAATCTCCTGTCACCAGGACAGGAAGTGAAGAGAAAGGAGGACACAGAAAACTATGCTCTATCAAAAAAATGTAATAAATAAGAATTGTCTGGAGTTTGGCTTTACTGATATAAAGGCAAAACAAAAATATGACACAACTAAGACCAATGCATTTCTGATTATACAAGCAGATTTTCCATCTCATCTCTTTAGTTACTGATGCATGTGAATTACTCAAGTTCTGTGACCGATAAAATGAAGTTTAGGCAATGACTAAAGTCTGGAACCAGTATCACACAGATGTGTCAGTAATAAAAGGTATAAATTGGCAACCATGGAACTGAACGAAGGCATAGAACTGCTGATTGTTGGATGGATATATTCTTTATGTTTGTTTCATTGTGCGTATCTACGTTTTGTTATATGATAAGATTTGTATGATTAAAACAAGCTTCTAGCTTAATGTTTATTTTAAAAATACAAAATGTGCACTCCGTTATAATACAGCTCTGTGATTTATTGACACTAAGGTATAACAAGCTTTTTTATGTCCTTTTTTTTGGTGGCATACAGCCTGACATCTGTTTTTATACTGTAAGCTCTGCAGGAGCTATGCGCAATATATGCTTCATCGCTCTGCATTAAGAATAATAAAGTAGTTTATTGCGCAAATGTTTACTACTACCACACAAGGAAATAGGTAAATAAATATATATATGGGCTGTGGAGGTACAGTAGACAGCCGTTCCTGAGGGTCTTGCAGTGTTTTATTGACAGTACAAGCTGTAAGAGCATGTTGAAAATCAGTTCATTATGGTGGTAGAGCTAAGCAACTCTCTGGCAAAGAGATTTATGTACAGAGAAAAATGACATCTCATCTTTCAATTTGTGTTACTATACCTTGTTATCTTTACCATTTGTTATATAACAATATTATGATCACATCTTTTGTATAACCAAGATGATTGTACAAGCTTAGGAACAGAATGTTATGCATCTGTTAACTTTTATAAAAACAAATGAACCCCTAAAGTTGTTACTTATATAGATGTGGCTTTTTCATGCTTTAAAATATATGCTAAATGAGAAGAGTGGGATTTAAACTTGGTTCTCAGACACATACTCAGTATAATCAGATATACTTTGCTAGTGCCAATTTACCTGAAAGGTAGTCATTCATGGCAAATGGGAACAAAAAAAAAATACATGAACCAACATATAAGTTAATCAAAGACTATAAATCATTTAATATTTGCAGAACCAAGGATTGTGGGATAAAATTTTCATTAACTAAATCAAACAGTCTGAAATGCAACTGATGTTATCATATCACTCATTTTACAATTCTAGTCACTCACCAGGCTGGCTGATAACAGGAAATATAAATGTGGTGTATTGTCAACTAGATTTATACTGCAATCTGCAAGTTTTAGACCAAACAGTGCATAAAGGTGCATTTACACTAGAATGTGGTGCTGAAAAAGATGTGTTCCATGCACATATTTCCTGCACCACAGGTGAAGGCACTGAGTATTACTTGCCTGAGGGGACATGGACTCGCTCTGCCATGAGGTCTTACATTTTGCTGGTCCTTTGATATGGCCATTACAGTGTAAGCGAGTTTTACCTGCTGGAAAAAATTAAGTACTGTCCGTGATACTTTTTTATTTGCACTAAAATACATATTTTCAGGACAGGCTTTCGGTTTTTGTCCCCTTCTTCAAGGTCTAAGCAGTACTGCTTAGTACTGAGTACTGTTTAGACCTTGAAGAAGGGGAGATACCCCAAAAGCTTGTCCTGAAAAGTTGTATGTTAGTGCAAATAAAAAAAAATATCACGGACAGTACTCAATTTTCTCTGGCACAATTGCACTAATACAGCTACAATCACCTCAAGCACCTGCTGAGAAAGGGAGGCTTTTTTGTCTGGGTCGGCTTATTTGCTTTATGCACCCGTCTGAATCATCCATATACATATGGTTCCCTCTTTGAGCTTTTCCTCAATCCCCAGCTTGTAACAAGATCCGTTATTCATTTCATGGACCGGTGGGCAATTTTACCCTGAGACATCCCCCTTTTTTCCCCCTTTGGGTTCTGTATGGATTATTCTGCTTTTGTCTAGTGCCCCTCTGCTATCGCATTGGTTGGACACTGTGTGCAATACCTGACGTGTATCTTGCATGCTTGGTCCTGAAGAAGTGGGAGAACCTGCGTAAAGCGTAGACCATCTGACATGTGAATGTGACAATTCATGATCTCTAAGGGTTTATATTTTGTACTTATGTCCTTTCTAATGATATGTTTTCAACATATTTTATGTATTTGTTAAACTACAATAAAATCGATATGAAATTTTACCTATTTTTGTAGTCGTATGTTCTCATTCGGCATATTTAAAGTCCCACCTCAGGTTACTCTATTATGATTTGAACACACTGCCCTTGCGATCTGCATACATTTACCAATGTATTGTTAACAGCACCCCAAATACAGATGAAAAACGCAGTGTGTTTGTGGGCACCAAATGGCTTGGTACCACAGTACCATGCAGTTTGGTGTAGTGCATTTTCAAAAGTAGTGCAAGCACTACTTTTTGTGTGGTCCAGTGCTTTTTGCAGTCCATTCAAATGAATGGGCTGTCAACATGCACCACACCAGAGTGTGCGAGAATCCCGGTGTGAGCCAGCCCTAAAGAAAAATTGTACTGAGAAAAACAAGGATTCTATTGTTGACCTCTCAAACGCTGGCCACTATTAGCTTCAATATTTTGTGATACATTGGCCCAGGCTCAAAGTATTTATGCCAGTGGTAAGCAAGATAACCAAGCAAGTAGTATTTTCAGAAGGAAAAGTCGGAAATTGAAGCTCTCATGTTTCACAATGAGTTTTATTTAAAATATACAAAATCAAGTTTAATTCCCCCTGTATTTATTCTACCTATCTGTTTTTTTTTACACAATAATAATTATTATTATTATTATTATTATTTTTAGAGTATAAGCTCTATTAAGCAGGGCCCGCTGATTGCTCCTGTATTGAATTGTATTGTAACTGTACTATCTACCCTAAGGTTGTAAAGCGGTGCACAAACTGTTAGCGCTATATAAATACTGTATAATAGTAAAAAAAAATTATTATTATTATTATTACCATAAACCTTACTAGAACTTCTTTTATGTACCCTGCACTAATTTATACAACCATTTGTCAGCGTTGTATGGATATATTCTCTCACTATTAGAGGACCCAAAGGTTTAGGAGACACTATAAATAGGATTAACCTTGAGGCTGGGTTCACACTGCAGCATGGAGCGGCTCATAGCAGGGGTCCAGTACGTCTCCATTCACTGTTTCAGGTCCGATTTCAGCCCTAATTTTTGGTTGAATTCAGACCTGAAATGGACCAGAAGACGCACAGGACTCCTGTGCAATTCCATAGAGAGCCGGCCACAATCTCCTGACATGCCAATTGGATGTGAGAAAACCCACATCCAATTCGCAATAGTGTGAACCCAGCCTTACAAAATCAAATGCCCTTCAGCCTAGCATAACATATTATTCAATATAAAACTGACCATACAACAGAATAGAAGGTTATTTGATGTAGATCTTTTTTCATGATCCAAACACCAAAGGGAACCAAAAAATAGCAGTTTGATTAGGTTTGAATTTTTAGAGTGATTCATTATCATGAATCTTTTTGTTTCCTAGTGCAGTGCTAATATCCACCATGTATGGTATGTTTCTACTACGTGCCTTTAAAATGTATTTCCGCTTTTGCCAACAAATTTGTGAAAACACTACTATGTGTCCCCATTTGCACAGCATACCTATTTTTTAAACATTTATTGCCTTTTAGATGTTTCTTAGGAGAAGTTCAATGTGATCTGTCCCAGTAGAAAGTCTTAAGACAAGACAAGCTTCCTCTCATTAAAGGATAAGTTCTCCTTTCAGGGAAAAGTAATACATGTACATGTTTTTGAGGAAAAATAGAGGTGCATTTATTATTTTTCCCTGCAGGAGCCTGCAATGCATTGCGCTTGTGATCAATGGATTGCAGGTGCTTTCTGCCCATACCTCTGTACAGTCTTTCTGCTTCAAAGTTGAAGGAAGGATGAATGGACTTCAAGTACACTGATCAGCAAGCTCGTAGTCCATTGACATTACAAGTCTGTCTGCCATTGTGGCAGATGGGACTTGTAGCTTATTCATTTAAAGATACCTGTAAATGAATGACACAGCTGTGTGGGTAAAGGGGGATGGGTGATGCTAGAACATACCACATGCTACACCTTAAATAAGGGTGTAACAGGATTAATTCTGGCAAATACAGCTCTCCAGCCTCCTCATAAAGAAAATTCAAAAAGTAGGATTTATGCTTGTTTAAGTTCCAAAAGTAGCATCTAATAAAAGAAAAGCTGCAGTTTTTAAATAGTATCTTTAATGTTATTCTATGTGAATGGGAACATGTAGCAATGCAAAAAAGGTATTATTCTGATGTGGCTGCATGTCAGGTGAAAAATAAAACAGTCTGCAATAAAAATTACCTCCGTTTTTAAAAGTTAAGGAAATGCCAAGAGAAGTGGTTACTGGACAGAGTAATAAACTACTGTGGAGTCACAGAATATTATTTTGCTGATAATATGCATTACAGAGCTGTCTGCAAATAAAGAAATAGCAAGGCAGTCATACTGTGGCTTACGCTTTACCTTAAAAACATGCTAGAAAAAAAATATACATGGTTATACAGTCATTTCTAGTGATCATACTTTGCAGTCTTGATAAATCAGCAGGATCCAAAGCTGCAACTGCTATAGAAACTCTTGATGGTCTACTGATTCCTGCTTTGTTAACTGCTCGGACACGGAAATTATAAGATCTTCCTTCATATAAGCCAGTTACAGGATATCTACAGATCTTAACGGGTGAATCATTGCACTGGATCCAGTTGTCAGTGCCCACTTCGCATCTGTAATAAAAAAAAAATGTTCCATTAAAAAACAGTGTAAATTAGCTTTCAGAATTAATAGATAGTAATTCATAGTAATTAGCAATGGATGCTGCGTTTAATAACTATTTTCTTCCTCAGCATTAATTATTTCACACACCTGTTATCTGATGATATTTTCTGTTTGACATTTGGATATCTGCTATGTTGGGGAACATGATGGTGTGGCCTACACACATGTCTAATTATCCTTTACATCTACTGTTAGAAAGGTCTTTAAAATTATAAATTAACAAATGGGTAGAAATGGGGAATGTGGTTAAAAAAAAACATTGGTGCCAAGTACTTACTTATCAACAAAGTATCCAATGACTGGAGCTTCGCTGGCAGTGTTTGGTGGCTTCCATGATACAATCACATAATCTTTGTTGGCATCGTGGCACTCAACATCCATCGGTGCACCTGGTGCCCCTAACACCAAAGCTGCAGCATCTTCAGAGAAATAGAAATATGAAAATAGGAATCAGTGCCAATTCAATTAAATCTTGGTAGTCCAAAGAAAATAAAATATTTAACATAGCTGTGTTAATGCTGCTGCTGTATATTTTATACTGTATCATCATGTGACCTTGGATGTTCTGATTTTAAATTTTAAAGCGTAGCAATCCCCGTATAAGAAAAATATAGGCAGCTTTTTTCTTATTTTATGTATTCAGACACTCTTCTATCTTCAAAATGATCACTTTTACTTACAAAGCATTTTGTAATGCCGTGCAATGTCAAATGTATTGTTCTTTAACCATTTGAGCTCTGAAAGGTTTACCCCCCTTCATGGCCAGGCCATTTTTTGTGATACAGCACTGTGTTAATTTAACTGACAATTGTGTGGCTGTGCAATGCTGTACCCAAATAAAATGTATGTACTTTTTTCCACAAATAAAGCTTTCTTTTGGTGGTTGATCAGCTCTGCGGTTTTTATTTTTTGTGCTATGAACAAAGAGAGACTGACAATTTTGAAAAAAATAAACAATATTTCTTACTTTCTGCTATAAAACAAATTCAATAAAGAAAAGGAATAAATCTAATTTCTTCATAAATTTAGGCCAATATGTATTCTGTTAAATATTTTTGGTAAAAAAATCCCAATAATCGTATATTGATTGGTTTGTGCAAACGTTATAATGTCTACAAGCTATGGGTTAGATTTACTGAATTTTTATTAATTTTTTTTTTTACAAGTAATGGTTGTGATCAGCGACTTATAGCGGGGCTGCGACATTGCAGCGGACAAACTGGACACTAAGTGACACTTTTTTTGGGACCAGTACCACTAATACAATGATCAGTACTAAACATTTGCACTGTCACTGTACTAATGATACTGACAGGGAAGGGGTTAACAAAGGGTTAAATGTGTTCCTAGGGAGTGATTGCTAACTGTGGGGGGTGTGCATTCACTGTGAGAAGGCAGAGATCCATGTTTCTGCTTAGCAGAACCACAGGAGCTCTAACTCCCCTTCTTACAGAACAGTGATCTGTCTTGTTACATCACCGGTGATTGGCCTCCGCTGCCGCCGTATATATACAGTTAGCGAGTGGTTAAAACAGTAACTCCACTTTCGTGGGGAAAAAAAAAAAAATAACAAACAAAAATAATTATATAGCATATACAATTGTGGCCCAAGTCATAATGTAATTGAAAGTTATTAAAAATGACCTTTCCTTTTCAATTTGCAGCACTGTCATTTTATGCAAAGGGCAATGCAATATGGCTACCTGGAGGTGTTCTGTACACAGAATGTATACTGACCACTTCCCAGAAATGTAATTTCCTGTTCATGTGATTTGCTTACTAATTTTCTCAGAAGTCTGCACTAAGATACAGTTCAGATTTTAAGCATCCCCTGCAACAAAAATGTAATTTTTGGTGAGATACTCCCAAAAGGAAAATCACATCTAAAGGGATGCAGACCTTGCCAATTTCCTCATTAAGGCTCTGAAAGTCCATCAGCTGATTAATAATTATAAAATCACTCCCATACAGATTTACTCTGCATATGGATACAGACAAACACAGTTATTCCTTACGCATAACAAAAGGTAAGAATGTGTAAAAAGGTTTGTTAAAATTCCTGCAATGTACATAGATCACCCAGACTGGAATATACTTTTCTCAACAAAAGTGGAGTTACTCTTTAAGAATGTCAGTGTTTTATTTCTCTGTGTCAGTTTTCACAATCACGTTAACCACTTTAAAACCACCCCATGCAGATATAGCGTGGCAGGTCGGCCCTCCTGCGTGAAATCACGTACCTGTACGTGATTATATGCACGGGATCTGTGGAGCAAGCATGCTCCACCGGCGTACCACTGGGCCTACTGATTGGCTCCCGCTGTGTCCAATCACAGCGGGAGCCAATCAGCAGGCCCAGTGGAAGCAATGTTTGCCGGGACCCGCCGACCGTTGGCAGAATGACGGTCTGCCTATAAAAACAAGGCAGACAGCTGTTCTGCCAGAGGGGGAAATGGATGTCTTGTGTTTCTGCTAAACGGATCTCTGTTTTCCCCTAGTCAAAGCACTCCCCCCCACAGTTAGAAAGCACCCCCTAGGGACACACTGAACCCTTTGATCATCCTTCATGTTAACCCCTTCCCTGCCAGTATTATTAGTACAGTGACAGTGAATTTTCTTAACTCTGCACTCTGTTTTTTTCTGTCTTATCTTCATAACATCTAAAAAAATTCTAAGAAGTATTTTATTTGTGGATGAAATGTGAGAAATAACGTATATATCATACAATCATTCCATAAACACATACCACATACACATAAAAATATATATATATATATATATCCCCAGATTTCATTTTAAAAATCTGGTCACCTTATGCTTAGGGACCCCCCCACAGCCCAGAGTGTCAGGGAGAAGTGAGGAGTGCTGGAGCCTGCCAGAGTGGAGAATACAGTAAGTAATACAGCCTCTTCCTGTACCCTCTACAGTTAACAAACTGTGGGCCCCACTGAAAGATTTTTTTCGTTTTTATTTTGTTTACTCTAGAGTTTAGATTTAACTACCCAGGTATCCAAGAGTACCCCTCTATACCAGCAATGCCATGCCCTACCAAATTCAAGTTTTTTATTGCTATATGCTATCAATAACTATCACCCACACCTCCCTCAACCTTCACTTAAGTGTAGTTGCAAGGCTGGTTTATAAACAAGTACTGGAAGTGAATATCATTATGTTTTTTAATTAGATATGGCTGATTTTTTTAACAAAAAACTCACTCTCATTTCTTTAGATTATAAAGTGAACCTGTACTATGCTCCAATTTTCTTAGCACTGATCACTGTAATAATGTCACTGGTTCCCAAAAAGTGTCAAAAGTGTCAATTACGTGTCAGATTTGTCCACCGCAATGTCGCAGTCCTGCTAAAATCGCTGATCGCTGCCATTACTAGTAAAAAAAATAAATAAATAAAAATATCCCATAGTTTGTAGATGCAATAACCTTTGCCCAAACCAATCAATATAGGCTTATTGGGATTTTTTTTCCCAAAAACACGTAGCAGAACACATATTGTCCTAGATTGATGAAGAAATGTGATTTTTAACATTTTTTTTTATTGGATATGTTTTATAGCGGAAAGTAAAAAATGTGTTTTTTTTCAAAATTGTCAGTCATTTTTTGTTTATAGTACAAAAATTTAAAAACCACAGAAGTGATCAAATACCACCAAAAGAAAGCTCCATTTGGGGGAAAAAAAGGACATCAATTTTATTTGGGTACAAGGTCGCACAACCTCATAATTGTCAGTTAAAGAAATGCAGTGTCATATTGCAAAAAATGGCCTGGTCAGAAAGGGGAGTGAACCTTCCAGGGCTGAAGTGGTTAAGGGGCTCATTTAAAGAGCAGTGGAATAGCCACACCACCACACCTTCTGTTCTGTTAGAAGAAAAACAGGTAGGGAGCTCAGCCATGTGACTATTCAAAATCAATTGACTGGCCCTCCTCCAATGACATTAAACAAAGAACTCCAGCCCCATTGGTGGCACATTGCAGCCTGATATTTTTGCTGGTTTTACACATTAATTCCCAAAGAAAAAAATGCCCTATCACCCCATCAGTTGCACACTTATCTCCTCACATATAATACAGGACTAATAGTCATGTAGTGTACATGATGATGCTTAGCTTAAGGACCACCACAGCCCAGAGTGTCAGGGAGAAGTGGGGAGCACTGGAGCCTGCCAGAGTGGAGAATATCGTAAGTAAAACAGCCTCTTCCTGTACCCTCTACAGTTAAAGTGGTTGTCAAGTCATGACAACCACTTTAAACTACAGGTAAGCCTATATTCAGGTTTACCTATAGGTCCCGGGAATATCTCCTAAACTTGCACCGTTTAGGAGATATTCCCTGTATTTGCATGTGCCAACGTCATCAGCACATGTGCAGTGAAGAAACGGCCCAACTGGGCCATTTCTTCACTAAGTGTGCCGTAAATGACGGCTCCCGTGCGCATGCGCGGGAGTGACATCAGCGCGACTCCTGCCAATCAAAGCGCTGGCGTCCACGCTGTGATTGGTCGGCGCCCGGGTTCCTGGAAGAAGGTGGACACAGCATGTCGCTGGTCACAGCGGTGCTCAGGGACCGCTTCTACAGCATTGATCTAAGGTAAGCATTTCATAATGAGCTAGTATGTGATGCATACTAGCTCATTATGCCTTTCTCTTGCAGGTGTTTTTTTTTGTTTTTTTTATACGGACTTGACAACCACTTTAACAAACTGCGGGCCCCACTGAAAGATTTTTTAGTTTGTTTTTTTTTAGTTTATTCTGGAGTTTAGATTTAACTACCCAGGTATCCAAGAGTACCCCTTTATACCAGCAATGCCATGCCCTACCAAATTCAAGTTTTTTATTGCTAAATGCTATCAATAACTATCACCCACACCTCCCTCAACCTTCACTTAAGTGTAGTTGCAAGGCTGGTTTATAAACAAGTCCTGGAAATGAATATCATTATGTTTTTTTTAATTAGATATGACTGATTTTAACAAAAAACTCACTCTCAGGTTTCTCATTTCTTTCGATTAAAATTGGGGACCTGCACTATGCTCCAATAACAGTGCTGCTGAGAAAGCATGGGCGCTGCATATTAAGGGAGTTCCACATGGAACGTGCTCTGCATTGAGCTGTAGTTTGACTCTCTAGTGGGCTGTTAGTGCAGGGCATTTTAACCTTTGCTGTAGCAAATAGCAATGTTAAAATGTAAGAAGGAAGCCCTCCTTTATTACTGTTTATGCAGCCTGGCTGCGTTACAGTAACAGATGAACCTTCAGATGGGCTTTAAGCTGTCAAGGGCAAATCCCCCTCCTTCCTTTGCACTGTTAATCTATGCAGGTCTATTTGGGAAATTTTCCCAGATTGATAACACCACAGAATATGCATGTGCTCTATCCATAAGTAGTAATTATAATAACAGCAACACTATAATTTTGCTACTTTGTTGTTAAAACAAAATAGCAATGTCAGTAACAACTTGCTGTTTTTATTTTTAATAATTAGAATAGTACATGTTAAAATGGTTGTTTAAGCACTGTTTGAATTGTTTACATGAAAATTATTAAAGACACTTGGCAACAAGTGCTAACCCTTTGATTTTTGGTTTTGCTGCGATTTTGGACAGATTCCTTATACTTTCAATACAGTTTTTTATGTATAAAAGAAATGAAGAACATTTGCAAAAAAGGTTTAAGATGTTTTTCCAAAGAATTAGTCACAACATCAAGTGATTAGTGATATTGAGGCCAGTATTGTTGAGGGGCATTACTAAAATAATTGTAAAGTGTTTCTTAAAGTCTTGCGTGATAAATGCATTAAAAGGAAATGTGTCAGCATAGTATTATAATAACTCGTATTGTTGACTTGCTCTTGGAGGCTGTCATCCTGATCCTGGCTTCACTACTTGGTGAATCACTCACCTGGAACAAGCATGGGCTCTCCAGGTTTGCCAGCTTGTTTCGGGTCAATGATCAGATTGACAACCCTAAAACAATGCCAAAAATTAGTCAACAATGGCACATATTTTTTTTAACTCTGACAGGTTCCTTTTGAACCTATGGTTTGAAAATTAAGAACTGTACATGATAAACAAAGTAAACTGAGACACATACCAGCTACAAAGAGGAATCCACTGTGCTGATTGACTCCAGCTCTGGTGACCATTCTTAGAGTGTACAATCCTTCATCGTCCTTATTTAAATGTGTCAGTGTCAGAGTGGTACGACCTTCTCCAAAATGCAGCTGGTGCCATTTGGATTCTTTCACCAACACATCTAAAAGAAAATCAAATTGGAATGAAATAAATTTTACAGTTACAGATGCCCAGGACAAAATAGACTGTTCTAAGTATTTAATTACTCTTGCTAAAGATTGCTGACACTCATGGTAGTGCAGAAACCAAGTAGTTGTTAAAGCAGTATTAATCCCAAAAGCAAAAATGTATTATATTGCAGCTTACCAATTCTTAGATGTGATGGCTGCATTAATTTTCTTTTTTAGGCTTTTTGTTCTTCCTTTTTCAACTGGTGATCCAGCCAATAATTCTCCAGCAGAATGCATCCATTACAGAGATGAGGAAAACCATTTAACACTATCAGTAGTGCTTACAATGATCAGCTTTTATTTGTGTAAAACCTTTATCCCAAAATAATTTTTTTTTTGCTGTAATTGCTTTTAGCTGGAGTTAGTACATCTAACATTTGGTAGTACATTCTGGTAGTGCATCTAACATTTCCTCCCACTCTAATACAGGAGGTGTGTTACTGACCAGATCACCAGATGAAAACCAAGGGAAAAAAAGCCTAAAGCCCCTTTCACACACGGCTTTCCATTTTGACAGACTCCACTTGCTCAGCGGAGATTGACCCGTTGATCCCCACTGAGCCGGCGGATGACAGGCCCTTCTCTGCTCACTATGCAGAGAAGGACCTGTCAGAGCCCTGCTGTCCCATATGGGGAGATCAGGTGAAAACGGATCCACCTGTAGGTTTTTAACCGATCCCATCCGCCAAACGGATGGAAAATAGGGTTTCTATATGTCTGGATTTGGCAAACCGGATCGGATTGGATAGCCGCAGATGTCAGTGGACATGTCACTGCTGACATCGGTTGAATGAAGCATCCGATCGGGTCCACCTGAAAAACGGACAGGCGGACCTCTTCGGTCGGCGTGTGTGAAAGGGCCTAAGGCCCCTTTCACACATGCGGACCGTTTATTTCATCAGTTCAGTCACGTCAAAACAGATGAAGTATTCATCCATTTTTCATCTGTGCTCATCAATTTTTGATCCTTTTTTTTTTTTACATCTACTACCAATGCAAAAAACGGATGAAAAACTGACCATTTGTCAGTTTACATCCATTTTTCGCCCCATCCGTTTTTTTAACGTAAGAAAAATAGAGCTTTGATCAGTTTCAAAAAATGGATGATGACGGATCATCCATTTACATCAGTTTTTCCATAGAGATGCATTGATGTCCATTTTTCATCCAATGAAAAATGGACAGCATGTGTGAAAGGGGCCTTAGGAAAAAAAACAAAAAAAAAAAAACAAAGGCAGTCACCACATCTAATGATTGGTAAGCTGCAATATATTACATTTTTGGTTTTGGGTTTAACATGGCTTTAATGCACAGAATATCTTCACTTGGCATGTATCATAATGAACAAAGAACCATACGTTATACATAAATGCTTGGTGTAACAATAGTAAGACGCATACAGACAGAACCACAATAAAACACATCACAAAAAGCAAACAGATACTGATGAGGTGCGATAATACCATACCATTCACTTATTTCATATTTCTTTGACTGGCATCATTTGCTGTTGTGGTGTGATATATAAGATACAAATTTGGTTTGATATAATACAGGCCCCCACCAACTGTGTGTCTGTGAGATTTTGTCAATGTCCCAATAACTAAGAAGTAGTTTGTGGAAACAAGGAGAAGTGCAGAATATGTGTGCAGTGTATAATGTATGCATATATTTTCTCACACCCATGTTTCCCTCTGTCTTACGTTCTAAAGTGGTGAAGCATATAAAAATGTGCTGTTGTGACATGATATAACACAACTATGGCAGCATTGCATAATATGCTGATGTAGTCTGTCAAGCTGGTTGATATAATGCAGGTATGATGTGCTTTTGTAATATATTTTGCTGCAGCCTGTTATCATTTGCTATGACAGACTTTTATGATGATAGAATGTGCTGTTGTAGCTTCATATAATGTAATTTTTTGTCATAATGTGGGCAGCTTAGTGGTTAGCATTTCTGCTGGTCAGCAGTTCAAATGCCGACAATGAGTTGTGCGTTTTCCTTGTGCTTGCATTCGTTTTCTCCCACACTCCAAAGACATGCTGGTAGATTGATTGTCTCAATTAACTGTCTAAAATTGGCCCTGATGTGCGTATGTATGCATGTGAGATAGCAAACTTTAGATTGTAAGCTCCTTGAGGTGCATGAATCGTATATATATTTTGTTAGTTGTCATCTATATCAATAATGCTTATTTGCTATAATAAATTTAAACTGGAAACATAAATGTTAATGTTCTGTAATACAAAAATTATGTAATGTGCTATGGTATAATTGTATACTGTGTAGCTATGATATTAAAAATGTCAGTATTTCCTTCCACACTCACTATTCACAGTGGAGCATTGCCTGCACCATTATACAGCGAGTGCCCACCCACATTTCCTCTGGGGGACCTCAGGTTCCTTTGAAAATCTCTCCAAAATTAGGAAATATCTTCTTTTAAAGATTAGTTATTGTTGGAGCATTCCTTTTGCCTTCTTTTCCTGTGACAAGTAAAAAATCCCCCCCGCCCCCGCCCCCCACTTCACGTCCCAGTGACAACTGTTACAAAGAGAGGTGTATTTTCCTTGCTGGGCTATAGACAGCAATAAAAATCTGACAGAGTTTAACCTGTTTCACTTTATCCAAAACTGAAAAATGTAAATGATTAAAGATACATACTAAATTACAAAATGGGAAGGGAGCTTCTTGCAGGCCAAAAAAAAATGCCCATGCCTGTAAACCATAACATCGAAATGGCTGTATACTCTTGCAATACTGAATGAGTAAAAACTAAAAGTCAGTATAAAGTTAATGTTTTACATCTCCTTCACAATAAATGTCTGCTGTAAATGTCAGCCATTCCTTTCTGTGTGAAATGTCATGACAAGATATATTACACAAACTGCATGCAACCTTTCTGAGCAAAGTATATTGGTTTTAGCACTGCACACACCTGTAGTTGTTAAGTCCTGGGTGCTGATAGAAATTAAGCCGATACAGACCCTGACTGCAAATCAGTTTCACAAACATTTGCTGCATTATACAAATCCTTTCAGAACCAGCTGGATATATGATAGGAAACCTTCAAAATGTCCATACAAGGTTTTAAGGGGTATAGGTCTAAAGCAGTGGTCTCCAAACTGCAGCCCAGGGGCTGGATGTGGCCTTTACTTGCCTTTAGCTGGCCCTTGGGGCACTATTCCAGTAACTGACAGCAATGATGAAGCTCCCTTCCTCCTACTGACATCATCGATGGGCCACTATTTTTCTTATTGATATCAACAATGGGACACTATTCCTCCCATTACAACCAATGATGGGGCACTGACACCGAGGTGTTTTCTACTCGCAATGACCACAACCTGGCCCACCTGAAGGACAGTAAATTGGCCCTTTGCTTAGAAAGTTTGGAGACCCCTGGTCTAAAGTATGAATGTGAAAGTATTTCCTCACCGCCACCGATCATGTTCAGATTTTCAAGCCAGGTGTAGCCACCCTGTCCTAAGCTTGCATGACTATTTAAATTTAGTGTTTTGCTGTTTCTCCCTAAGTTGGGAGTTATTGTTTGCTTCTGCCTGCTGCTGGGGAAGGTCTCTGGCAATAGTGTGGGAAGCTGCAATGACCTGAGTTTTGTAATTTAATATCTCCCTGGCCAGCCAATAAGGAGGTTTAATGCCAGTGGTGCAGACTGTGGGAGGATATAAATATTTAAGGGTACCTTCTAGAAGCTCTCTTGCCTCACCTGCCTGGTGAGGAAATGTTGCTGCCAAGATTCTTTTCCTCCCAGGCCTGCTGCCAGGGGAGGGTGTGCTGAGTTACAAAGGGGCCCAAGCTTGGGGCCTGAAGCTTCTGGTTATCCTGCCAGAAAGTATATCCAGGGGAGGTTGATTGCCTGGATTAGAGGACCAGGGGTTAAACTTTGTCTTATGGATAGTGTCCAGAGAAGTTGTATCCTGACCCTCTCTACTTGAGTTTATTAGCCTTATTAAACTCTGATAAACTGTCTGGGGCCCATCTGTTCAAAACCACACTGTAAGTCAACGACTGGACCCTAAGGTGAAATGTCAGCCCACCTGGCCTCTGGTCCCCGATAGTCTCTAGAGGATGAAGGGGTGCTACAGAGGTTGGAATCTGATTGGTGGCTTCTGGTAAGTAATACTTACTAAGAGTTACTAGTAAAAACACATTGATACATCAGGATTGTGAGTGCACTCTATACTAGCAGATTAGTTCTTCATATCCTCCTAAATATTCCTAAATAATCATATCTACCCTGGTGGCTGAAATTCCACTCAGGTATGAAAACTGTTGTGTATAAGCTATACAGAAATAACATGCAAAATATATAATAGCTTTAGGTATACACAATGTACAGTACTTGTTCCTATACAGATTAATGCTCGATTCATACTATTGCGAATGCAACCTTGATGCGATTTTCCAATATGATTATGTAGTGCAACTTGATGTGATGTGATTTTGGATGTGGTTAGCATATTCTATAAAGCCAAATTGCACTGACATTGCACCAAGCTCAAGAACCTTTTCGAAAATCGCACTGGACAGAGTCATATTAATGTGATTGAGCAGCTTTGAAAATATTGTGATTTTCCTTAAAATGTGATTCTGTACGACTCAAGGTACATCAAAAATAGCACCAGGGTGAACCAGTATTTAAAGGTAATCTGTTGACTTCTTTTTACACTATTCTTTAAAACCTGCTACCAGCACAGATGTAAACGAACCCTAATAACACTAATAAGGTTTTTAAAAAAATGCTCACCATCTCTGTACCATTCCGCCTCTGGTCGCAGTCTGGTAAGGTCGGGAGTTAAAAGAACTGAACATGACAAAGTTAGCGTATCACCCTCAACTCCAAACGTCACACCAAAAGTTTCCAGAAACTGAACTTCAATGTGGGTAAAACAAACTGCAGCTGTCAGGGGCACTGAAAGGAAATTGGTATGTGTTAATTATACATTAAAAGCATGGGTCATGGGCAGAGTCATATTTATCATATAGCACAGTAGGGTGCTGTCTGTAGGCGGAAGGTGCAAACAGCCAACGTTTTTCTGTGTAAAAAACAACCACGTTGTTTATTCTTAAAATAAAATTAAGCCATATAGTATATATTTATTTTACATTAATGTATTGCATTATAAACTGTCACAATATTCCAATTTAGGGTTAGACACAGTAATACAGTAAAATGTTATATGTAAAAAAACAATTATCCAAAAAGAAGGGTGACGCTTTAAATGCCAAAGGCAGTGTTCCTGCATGCTCCAGTGATAGAAATCTGGCCCTGGTCATGAGTAAATTGATAGGTCAGATACCAAGGCATTGTTCCCTAGAATTTCCTATCGGTAAAAGAAACATTACACAGCCTGGTGAACTGCTGCATTTTTGCAAGGATAGTAAGTAATAAGGTAAGGTGACCAGATTTTTCAAATGAAATCCGGGGACATATTTTTTTTTTTTACTAGTAGTGGTGACAATCAGTAACTTATAGTGGCACTGCGATATTGCAGCAGACAAATCGGACACTAAGTGAAACTTTTGATACTTTGTGGGAACCAGTGACACTAATACAGTGATCAGTGCTAAAAAATATGCACTGTCACTGTATTAATGACACTGGCTGGGAAGAGGTTAATATCTAGGGCAATCAAAGGGTTAAATGTGTGCCTAACCAATGTTTTCTCACTGTGGGGGAGGTGCTTTTACTAAGGGAAGGCATAGATCCCTGTCCCTGCTTTGCAGGAACACAGGATCAATCTCCTCCATGCTGACTGTCCCTGGTTCTATTATAGGTATAATGTACAGCATTTTATGCTATTCATATTTTCAGGTTCAGTCAAAATGCACAAGGAACAAACAAAGAGGGGCCTGATAGTCGACGTTATAGCAATGCATACCACATGGCAAAAGTGCCACTTCAAGTAATAGTGGGGGTTATTTACTAAAGCTGAAGAGTGCAAAATCGGGTGCAACTCTGCATAGAAACCATTAGCTTCCAGGTTTTATTCCCAAAGCTAAATGCTGAAATTATAAGCTGAGTGGCTACCATGCACAGCTGCAGCAGATTCTGAGTTCTCCGGTTTTAGGAAATCTCTCCCATAGTCACATGTGTGAATAATATGTCGAAGAGGAAAATGTTTCAGGCATTATCAAGTCATAAAATTGCCTCTGTGGTTTAAACACCTGATTAACAAAATTTTTTTCTAAAATGAATAAGCTTATTTTGGGTTTCAAGTTCTGTTTATCTTTTCACTTTCTCACATATATCAGGAACCCTGTTCAATATATTTATGATGTAAGCATATTAATAATGCGAAAAAAATGTGTATTAAAACCTTAATTTCACCCAAGAAATAACGTAGTCCTGGCAGGGAATGGTTTTAAAGTATAATTCCAAGTAGTTTTTTAAATATATTTTTGGATTCCCCATACAAACGAGACTAGCTGCCTATTTAAAACAGCGCTGAAACAAATAGCTACTATTCCTGCATCATTTGAAACAGTGACTGAAACTCAACTTATTAAATAAAAAATACTGAGTGGGGGTCTCAGGATGTGGGAGTAAATGTTGGAGTTCTGCTTTAAGGGTACAGGAAGTTTCCTGAGGGACATCACTGAAGTCTAATTCCAAATTAAACATTAGTGCCTGAACAAGGACCTTAATGGCAGGATCACCTATTATTCTTTTATTGAAAGCTGAAGATTCAAAAAGACTGAAAACTACTTTAGAAATTACATTGACATATTAAAGTTTCTTTTTTCTTCAGTGATTGGGTTTAGATATGTTTTAGTATGGCTAATAATCAAAGCATTAAACTAGCCTTTCTCAACCTTTTCAATACCAAGGAACCCTTGAAATAGTTCTCCGGTCTCGGGAAACCTCTGCCATAAATTAAAAATCTACAACTCATGATACATTAGTGTGATGGTCAATGGGAAGAATGCTCCTTACACTTGTGGTCATTGGGAAGAATTACCCCTTTCAGATAGATAGTGACCTTTGCTAACTAAAATTTAGTTCAGCTGTAGGTAGCTTGTTTGTTGGTAAACTGTACATTAACCGGTTCCCAACTGTCTCGCGTACATTCACTGCTGCAATGTGGCGCTGTCCCGCGAATCACTGTATATAAATGGCGGCTCGCATGTACGCTCATGCCCACCGCACTCTGCAGCAGTATGACTGTGGCTCAGGCAGACTCGACCTCCACCGGCGAGCTGCGATTGCCTACCAGAGAGGAAGAGCTCTGTCAGTGGGCATGTAAGAGATCTACTGATCCCTGTCACTGGGAACAGTTGGATCTCTTATGCCCCTGGTAGCCTAGCCCCCTCACAGTTAGAACACGCCTAGGGAACACAGTTAACCCCTAGATCGCCCCCTGCAGGTTAACCCCTTCACTGCCAATGACATTTACACAGTAATCAGTGGATATTTAAATTTCTGATCGCTCTATAAGTGTCATTGGTCCCAAAAAAGTGTCGAAAATGTCTGACATGTCCGCCCCAGTATAACTGTCCCCAAAAAAAATTGCAGATCGCCGCCATTACTAGTAAAAAAAAAATGGTAAAAACGCCAGAAATTAAGTCTCATGGTTTGTGGCAACATTTGTGCAAACCAATCAATAAATGCAGATTGCAATTTTTTTTTTACCAAAAATATGACGAAGAATATAAATCGGCCAAAACCGATGAATAAATTCGTTTTTATATATATATATATATATATATATATATATATATATATATATATATATATATTTTTTATGCATTTTAGCAAAAAGTAAGAAATATATATTTTTTTTGCAAAATTGTCCCTCTTTTTTTGTTTATAGAGGTGATCAGAAATGACGCAGAGGTGATCAAATACCACCAAAAGAAAGCTCTATTTGTGGGAAAAAAAGGATACCAAATTTATTTTGGTTACAACGACCGCGCAATTGTCAGTTAAAGCGATGCAGTGCCGAATCGCAAAGAGTGCTCTGGTCCTAGCGTGGGAAATCCTTCCAGGGCTGAAGTGGTTAGGCACATTTTGCAACCTTTCAGCTGCAGTAATTTGTACAATCTTTTTCTTGTGGATAAAAAAAAGGTTGGAAGCACACACAGTTTCAAGTATGATAGAAAGGCTTTATCTTTGTCCCCTCACAAACCATGCCCCTCTAACACATTTCACCCATCGTGGGCTTAATCATAAATCTGTACAATTAAGCCCATAAAATGTAAAACGCGTTAGGAGGGCATGGCTTGTGGGGGGATGAAGCTGAAGACTTTCTATCATATTTCTATCATATTTGAAACTGAGAGACTTTTGGTGTGCACTGATAATCAGGCAAAATGAGCCTTTGGTGAGCTGCACTAGGCAGAATGTGAATCACAGGGCTAACCTGGCAGTGGGGCTTGGACTGTCACTTCATGTTTGTTTGGCTCTTTTTCTTGTGATTCACTGGCAGACGAAGTTAACGCCCACTAATAATATGATTTGACGTTTTTAAAATTAAATACCTTATAACTAATGTCTCATCAATGCCTACATTGCAAACAGGTTTGCATCAATGTATAACTTACTGTAATTAAAGATGCCTACTGCTCTAAGCAATATAAAAGTAGACTTAAAAAAAGCACCAAAAAGTTGATGTTTATGTAGCATAGACATTTCTATTCCTTACCATTATATGCTGAAATAAGTCCAAAAACACTATATACAGCTCCAAGTCAGTCCATTATTCATTCCAACCCCAAAAGTTGCCAGGTGCTGGTCTGTCTCGTAACACAGAACCTCAATAGCAAAGGTGGATGACTGCACACTGGTTCTGATAAAGTCCAAAACTTTTATTCTAAAATGTAAAAGTCCATAACAGAACACAATACACACAAAGAGCAAATGTTGATGTGTTTTATGCCAGTGGGGCTTAAGCACAACTGTTACGTACCTGACGGTGGAGTCTGTCTTGTGCAGGGAACAACCGCTCTTGCGCACCCGATTCAAGGACCCCTGGTAGTGTAGACAGAGGCCCAAGAGTGCGGGATGGCACGAGGGCTGGATGGTCACAGATGTGGTAGTGAGATTCCAGCAGGTCGTGCAAACAGGAGAATGGTCGTACAAGCAGGGTTGGCAACGTGCAGGCAGAAAGGTACAAAAAGGGTTAGGCAAGCGGATCGTCAAGTTCAGGCAAGGTTCGTTAACGGGCGGGCAGCGGAGGTACAGAGGAGTAGACAAGCGGATGGTCGTGGATAGCCGGGGTCGATGCAGGCAGCGGACAACAGGTCAAAGCAAGCCGGGTTAACAGGAAACAGGTGAAACACAGGAACAGGTAGGGAGCTGAGGGCCACAGGTCTGGAATGCTGTAGAACAAGCAGCAACTTGGTGCAGGATGTCCAGGGTTTAAATAGGCACCATTTGGCGCCGTTTCCGGCGCGTGCGCGCGCACGCGGGTGCGCACGGGAGCGCGCGAACGCGCACGGGAGCGCGTGAACGCGCACGGAGGTGCGCGCACCACCCGGAAATGGCCAGGAACACTGGCAAAGTCCCTTTTACTAAC
>BLSH010248974.1:1346998-1389556 GCA_018402905.1 Glandirana rugosa | reverse complement strand
TAAGGTTTTACATTTTCAAGTATTGTCTTGTGTAGTGTGTGTGCAGGAACAGGTAGGGAGCTGAGGCCCACAGGTCTGGAACGCTGTAGAACAAGCAGCAACTTGGTGCAGGATGTCCAGGGTTTAAATAGGCACCATTTGGCGCCGTTTCCTGGCAAAGTCCCTTTTACTAACAACAACATAATGCTTGTTATGATTAAGTGCCCACTTGCGTGAAACGCGTCAACATTTGCTCTGTGTGTGTGATGTGTTCTGTTATGAACTTTTACATTTTGGAATAAATGTTTTGCACTTTATCAGAATCAGTGTGCGGTCATCCACCTTTGCTATTGATATGCTGAAATAAGGTTTACTTACAATGTGGCACCAAACCAGGGTGAAGAGGCTCTTCTTCTCCTCTGAATCCTGTAAAAAAAATATTACAGTGTGTTAAGCATATTTTAAACACACTTTATGCAGGTTATTTTAAAACAATAATTAAATTAAAAGTAACTATTCTACAAGCAATCTGCACTGCAGCATATATATATATATATATATATATATATATATATATATCAGTGATTATCTCTTATGTTCAGTGATTATGAGTAAGTCAAAGCAGGGGGCTAATTGGCAAGCTGTGACAGCAGTGAAGTCCCTGTCTCTCCTAGCATGTTGTCAGGTCAGCAGGCAGCATCGCTATACAAAGCTGCTTCCTCTCTCAAGACTGTCAAGAAAAGTCAGCGGGCCATATGTACTGTATTATTGATGCGATTTAGAATGTGTGAACCTGGGTACACCTTGTTAGTTGTGACAAAAGATCAGAGACCTGCCTGTTAGCACAAAATTTGCCAAGGCCAGATGCCCAGTTTGATCTTATTTATTTATTTATTTTTTAACCAAACTCAGTTTGACTACATGCAAGCATTTCAGCAGGCTGAAAAATGTCTACACCCAGTGCTAAGCATTTCTACATGTAATCCGTTGTACCTTTCCATCGAATTTTCATGGCAATCTGCTTGCTTCAGTGAGTCAGTGAATGACTGCAAATGCCTGAGCAGAATTGCTATTGCAGACACCAATTCTCTGATGTCCAGTTTTAAGGCAATCCCAATTGGGAGCCCTGTGCAGTAACTAGCAGGAATACCAACAGCATGGATGGCATCCTAACACAGACCTGCAATACATTTATTTTATAACAATTTGTCACACTTCCTATGTCGCTCTGTAGCTAGACATAGGGCCCCTGGGGGATTTTCTCTATGCGCCTGTAACATTTTTAAAATGCTGTTGCAAGGGCACATATCAGATATATCCGAAATGACCTTTATCTAAATAAGTCATCTATCAATGATTGACTGTTAGAACCACAAGTGCTCAAAAGTTCTTAGGTTTCCCACTGTTTTCTGCTTGTGGCAGAAACCATTTTATGTTTGAATCGATTCCCCAAAGAGACCCTGATAAATCATCTTATATCCTTGATGACAATTTACTTACTTCTGACAATGACAGCTGCATTGGTGGATGATTGACCATGCACATTTCTTGCCACTGCTGTGTAAGTAGCAGTGTCATTTGTATCAGTTCTGAAAAGAAAAGAAAAACAGTTAAAGTACACATCACTTACTGAGAGTCTACTTTCACAGATAGTTCTTGGGATTACTCATTTTATACTACTTACTTATAGCAGTTTTTTTCTTCTTTTTCAAAGTATAGCTAAAGGTTTTTTTTTTTATATTGATAAGAGGTTAACACCTGTTTCAGGGTTTTGCTGCTGTCTGTTCCCCCTTTAGGGATATTCCTCCTCTCTATTTGTCGTGTTCTTTGTTATCACCGAGGGTGACAGTGAAGGAAAATCCCACATTTTAGGTTGTCACCAGAAGAGGAATAGAAGGGTAATCTTCCAATAGGGACGCTAGTTCTGATGACCCTGGTGACAACCAGGGATTCTCTCACTTGCATTTCACTTTCTGTTTTGGTTATGGGACAAGAGGTAAAGGGTAATCTACCCAAGGAGACACAGATGACACAAAAGAACCAAAAAGGGTTATAACTTGCCCTTACTCTATTCAAAATGAAAAGGAACGTTTTGCCTTTAGTTCTACTTTATATCAGGATGTATACATCAGATACAGTCAATGGGGTTGATTTACTAAAGGCAAGTAGGTTGTTCACTTTGCAAGGGAAATTGCACTGTGCAAGGGAATTTTCTCCAGAGCTCAGTGAATGTTATGTGAAGTTTCAATTTGAAAAGAACAACCAATCATATTCAAGGAAAATTAATAAAAACAGCATATTTGTTTGCACATGATTGAATGATGGAAGTCAGCAGAGCTTTACCCCAGTCACTAAGCTCTTGGGTTCATTTCTTTGCAAAATGAACAGCCTATTGACTTTAGTTAATCAACCCTAGTGACTAAGAAAGCACAAGCCTCAGAACTCCACGACAAACAATAAGTACACCCTTCAAACATGTGCTAGTGTTCCAAGTTATTAACAATAACATAGCAGTCTACTCCATACAGAAAAGTATATTCATGTAAACCTATCATAATGGTAGGAAAATGGATACGTTGCATACAAAGTACCTTTTCTTGATATATATGTACAGTATATGATATCATCTTTTCACATGCATAATTACAACTGCATTTCCCAGGTATGCCACTTGATGGCACTCATTGGAAAGAAAATGTTTCATTTTACTAATACACTGCTTGTAAAATAGACAGCTTCAAGTACTAGAAATGCCATGAATAAATATTTCTTTTTACCTAAATACAACTTTACAAAGTTACTCTATGAGAAAAGTGTAAAGCATTGTTAGTAAAAGTGCCGGCAGTCACCCTAATGCAGGTATAGACGATATCTGCATTGTATGCGGTGTTTTGAGATGTCCATTGATCTCCCATCCACTGGTGTTCTAAAATTACAGTTCATGATCTCTGTTTATTACTATGCTGATTTAATGTACTTTATCCAATAAAGCAAAAGTTCTCTGTAAAAAAAATGTGTAATAGCCTGTTTATCATCACCAGTCCAGTTCACAAAATAGCCAGATTCACTTTAAGATGATTTTATATCTTGGCACATGGAAAAAGGAAATATTCCAATTACCTAAGGTACTGTCATTTATTAGAACTGTAGCGTATAGGGATTTGTAAAGATAAGAGCAAAGAAAGTCAGTGAAGTCACAGAGGAGTGTTCCAATGTCTGTTCTATCCTGCATCCTATTTCACCTTTATATCATCAGAATTTATAAAATCATAAACTGATCAATTCAAAGGTAAATGCTTTGGGAAATATTAGTTTGTATTAAGAAATCAATATGTAGTGCTTCTGAACAAAGCTGTGTATGCCTGTCATTCTAACCCTCTAGGAATGTATTTTGTTTCTTTATTTGTTGTAGCTAGAATGTAAAAAACAATACTCAACCTGAAAGAAGGCTAGGTTATTATATATGTGGGTGCGGGAATTAATTAATTCCCACGCCTGCAGGCACTTACAGGCAAACTGTGCTACTACTTAGCCTACATGCAGGGCTGCAATTAATTCTTAATGGCACCCTCACGCATCTAAAAGCGCAGTTCATTTTCCAGTGCGGGAAAATATATGGTTCAAAAGCACCAGGCGATTTACATGCGACTGCATTTTTAAAAATGCACAGGGACCTTTTTCCTGCTTTTCCCACTGGTAGAGCAGCCCATTCATATGAATCGGAAGCTATGCCCGTGCAATTGCAACCCACACCAATCACATAAGTGTGAACCTAGCCTTAGGGGATATCAACAACAGTATTGTATTTGTACGTAAAGGGAAATGCTAGAATGATTATACTACAGGCGATCCCCGGGTTACAAACAAGATAGGGACTGTAGGTTTGTTCTTAAGTTGAATTTGTTTGTAAGTGGGAACAGGTACATTTTTTAAGTGTAGCTTCAGCCAAAAAAACTATTTTTAAGCTTTTTGGATAGCATAGGGAAGGGGTAACACCCCTGTAATGTTTGTTTTGCTGTCTAGGTTTCTGTTCAGAAGATTTCACCTCACTTCCTGTCCCAATGATAATTGGATTTTGAAAATTTTGGGTTGTTGTGGAAACAAACCTTGGTGATAAAGCATCAGTTGAGACTCCTTTTTCCCATAATAACTCTTACAGGAGTGAATTTTCCTTCCGAGAGGGAGATTTCCTCTCACTTCCTTTTGTCTCCCTCCGTTTGTAACTAGGGGACCGCCTGTACAGTGTACGCAGTTTACCATAGCTTTGTGGTTCGGTGATCCCAACTATACATTGAATTTATACATAGATGTATCACTTGGTAAACATTGAGGGATAGACACCTTCCTGTCTCTTCAGCCGAATTTAAAGTGACATGAGAACTCTTAGGGTCTATGTCAGGGATCGGCAACCTACAGCCCTCGGACCGCACACAGCCCGCTGCAGCTAAATGTCCAGCCCATCAGTGCACGTGATGAATTCACTTGCACCCGGCCCGCTGACATTTTAACCCCTTCACGGCGATCTACGCAAATATGGGCCTCGGCTTGAAGGGGTTGTATCGGGGGGATGCCTGCAGCTACATGCATCACCCTAATACTGTATTTTTAGAGCCGGCTGTCGGCTTTCTTGGGATAACAACCGATGCGGCTAAGCAGGCACTCGGCTTATCCCAAGCAACAGAGGGGGTGTCCCTCCTCCTGCACCCTTCCGCGGCTTGCCCGGACTCTCCCGTCCCACCGGGTGGCCCAAGCAACCAGACCCAAATGAAGCAGTAATTGGCTTCGATCAGGTCTAGTAACCGATGACATCACTTCCAGTTTACAGAAGACTTAAAGTGGATGTAAACCCTCCATATACCCAGTGAAGTGAACAGCCTCAGATGATACACAGAGACAGGAGCGTTGCTAGGTCTACAAAAGATCTGGGGCTAGAGCCCATAGCAGCAAAGTAGAGTCATACGCTTGAGCGGGCATACACATGTATATAATATACATGTGTGCCTGTGTGTGTGTGTGTATATACATTTCTGAGTGCGGATCCCCCTTACTTCAGGGTCCCCAGAGAGCCCCCCATTTACATCAGGGTCCCCAGAGAGCCCCTTTCTTACATCAGGGTCCCCAGAGAGCCCCTTCCTTACAACAGGGTCCCCAGAGAGGCACTTCCTTACAACAGGGTCTCCAAAGAGCCCCTTCCTTACATCAGGGTCCCCAAAGAGCCTCTTCCTTACATCAGGGTCCACAGAGAGCCCCACCTTACATCAGGGTCCCCAGAGAACCCTCCTATACATCAGGGTCCCCAGAGAACCTCCCCATATATCAGGGTCCCCAGAGTTCCTCCCCATACATCAGGTGGAGGCGAGGGCCGAGCCGGAGCCCGCACTACCATGGCTCAGGCTGCCCCTGTCTGTCCTGCATTCCGGACCGAGACATACCTGCAAAGTGCATAACTGCACCCACCCAGTAAGAGACTCGGGGCTATAGGCCCCATACTCTGGGCTGTAGCCCCAATAGCCCCCCTCTAGCAACGCCCCTGCACAGAGATGACACAAACCTTTCAATACAAGTCTTACATGTATATCTTCTGTCTTCACTTTGATATACTGTTTAGAAAAATCACATTTCAGATTTTCCACTTCCTCCTTCCTATGTTAGGAGATGATTGCTAGACACTGTGAGAGACTATGAAAAAGCTGAATGGAGGAAAGGCACAAACCCCCTCCTCACACATGCAGGGGTTGCCTGTGTTTTGTTTAGCTGTGTGCTAATCTATTTTTAGCAACTTCCTTTGACTCTAAATTCTATGTCCCATCTCCCAGAATGTGTGAGAACTTATCAGGCTGATAACAGAGCTATGGAGGAAGAGACAGCTGCCAGACATAGCTATTTGAAGAGAGATAAGAAAACTCTACAGAGATATGCCTAGCTCAAATTTCATTAATCGGGTTTACATCCGCTTTAAAGGCGACACATTTAAAAAAATGACAGTATTCAAAACAGCTAAACTTGGCGTTTTAAAAGCTTTGAAATGCAAAGGAGGGATTTGGGGTCTTATAGACCCCAGATCCCTCCATAAAGAGTACCTGTCACAGCCTATTACTGTCCTTCTGACAGCAATAAAAGTGATCCGATTTTTTTTTAAATGGACAGTGTAAACATAAAAAAAATGAAATAAAATAAATAAGAAAAAAAAAATGAATGTGCCTCATCCCTCCGCACTCGCGCGCAGAAGCAAATGCATACATAAGTTGCAACAGCAAATGTAAACAGTGTTCAAACCACACATGTGAAGTATACCCATGATCGTTAGAGCGAGAGCAATAATTCTAGCACAAGAAGGCCCTTAAGTGGAAAAAGGTTGTCAATGGCATTAGTTTGCGATGCTCCTGAGATCATTCAGAATTCATTGACAGGTACATTTGACCTGTAGTTTACTTCCTTCTCATCTGCATTTAACCTGATTTAACCAGTTCAGATGTGCGCTATAGCCGAAAGATAGCTACAGCGCGGATCTGAATTGCCTGGCGGACGTCCATGGACGTCCGCCCTTGTGCACGCTTCCCATGCGCACTCGCAGCCTGCGGAGGTGCGCTCACGCCACCGCACGGTGCATGGGCATGCCCGTTGGTTGGATGGACTCAATGTCAGCCCGAGACCCGCTGATCACCTGTAGCAGCTGCAGAACGGGGAACCGCCAAAGTAAACACGGCGGTTCTCCGTTCTGTGACAGGGGACATAGCAGATCTACTGATCCCTGTCACTGGGTTCAGTTAGATCTGTTATGTCCCGACCAGCACCGTCCCCTCACAGTTACAACATAACACTGCCCCCTGCAGGTTAACCCCTTCACTGTCAATGACATTTACACAGTAATCAGTGGACATTTACATGTCTCATTGCTGTATAAATGTCATTGGTCCCAAAAAAGTGTCAAAAAGTGTCCGACATGTCTGCTGCAATATCGCAGTCCCGATAAAAATCGCAGATCGCCGCCATTACTAGTAAAAAATAAATAAATAGTAAAAACGCCATAAATCAATTCCCATAGTTTGTAGATGCGATAACTTTTGCGCAAACCAATCAATATACGCTGATTGCGATTTTTCTTTACCAAAAACATGTAGAAGAATATATATCGGCCACAACTGATGAATAATTTTCTTTTTTATATTTTTTTTTGGATATTTATTATAGCAAAAAAATAAAAAATATTGTTCTTTTTTCAAAATCGTCGCTTTTTGTTTGTTTATAGCGCAAAAAATAAAAACCGCAGAGGTGATCAAATACCACCAAAAGAAAGCCCTATTTGTGGGAAAAAAAATGAAAAAAATTGTGTTTGGGTACAACGTCGCACGACTGCACAATTGTCATTCAAAATGTGACAGCGCTGAAAGCCTAAAATTGGTCTGAGCAGGAGGGGGGTTTAAGTGCCCAGTAAGCAAGTGGTTAATGGGATTTTACATTCCCATAGACTTGTATGAGAATGCAAAACCCATCTGACATAAACAAAAGTCTATCTACTCAGTCCATTGAAGTGTATGTAAACCCTGACAATTATCTTTTATCGTTTGCACTTTTTTTAGTCTGTTAAATATGCTGTTGCATATTGTTACATCTGTTCAATATGTGCAAAAGAAAAACCTAATAATCCCGAGAGGTATATAGTGCTGTTCTGTGCACTTTACAATGCAGCCACCACATCTGAGAATTACTTGACACAGAGGAGTAGCAAAAACGGGATTACTCATCATATAAAGAGGCGACGCTGCTTGTCCCCATCCTGAAGGATCCGCCAGTGTTCTCCCGGCTGCTGATGGATAGATGGAGTCAGGCTGGGATGCTGAACGGCAACCCGTAAGTCTCCTAGGTCAGCTTGGAGTGCACATGTGGACAGGATGTGATGTCATAGAGGGGAAGGATAGGTGCTGCAGAGGGGCTATACTCTCAGAGCTTCACTGCTCCTTCTAGAAGCCTCTTTATATGATGAGTGATCCCAGTTATTCTATCCTGTGAGTGCGTTTAACGAATTGAGATTAAAGTCTGCTTATAATATTGCACTTAGTGGGAGCTTTCCCTTTTTCACGTATTCTCATCTGAGAATTAGTAAGCTGTGCAATATATTATATTTTTGTTCTTGAATCTATATTTACTTAATCAACTTTAGCTGCCAGCACCATTTTTAAATGGTGCAGGAATAGAAGCTATTCATCCCAGAGCCTCTCCAATGTTGTTTTAAAATTGTGCATCTGGACCCAGTGGTTCCTGTGATAACAGCAGGGACCATTGCATCCGAAGCCCACCAAGGTGTGTCACAACAGCGAATGAATTAGGAAGCGGGTCTGATACCCATCACCCGATTTGTTGAAAGGACAGGCGATCCTATTGGATGCCAAAGAGGAGGGGAGGAGATGCACTATGCCTGGTTCCCTGATCCCCGCCACTCCTCGGATGCCCGCTGATGCCCGATTCCCGGCTCTGCCTTGTGCCCCGATCCCCACCAATGCCCGATCCCCAGCGATGCCCACCACCTAGATGGGGCAAGGGCCGGTGGACCGACAACGGGGGGTGGGGGATTTTAGGTGCCGCCGGGGGGCACCCCCAAACAGAAAAACACCAGCCGCCCCTGCTAACTATCAATAGATCACTATTAGAAGTGTATATATAAGTATTTGCACACAGTGTAAACAGTATATACTGTATGCAGGTACTGTAAATGCCAAAAATAAAGACTTTTTTAAA
The DNA here is from genome assembly GCA_018402905.1 of Glandirana rugosa. Taxonomy (NCBI): domain Eukaryota; kingdom Metazoa; phylum Chordata; class Amphibia; order Anura; family Ranidae; genus Glandirana; species Glandirana rugosa. The sequence continues at coordinate 1,380,841 of BLSH010248974.1, read as the reverse complement.
TTTCCAGATCCCAGCAAGCTTGTCGGAAGATCTGGATGACACATGCGTTCACTGTGCAAGTATCGCAAACCAGGCCTCCTCCATCCACATGCATTGCAATGTAGAGCCAAAAAGGAATAAAGCTCTCCTAAAATAAAAAACATACATACATTACAAGAAAATGCATTATTTCACATTTATTTTACAATTTTTTCCTTATTAAGGTAATAAAAATATATGCTTCTAAATTTGCTACCAAATGTTGCAAATAAAATATAATACACTACGGTAGACTACATATGCAAAACAGTAAAATGTGTGAAGTCAAAACATCTGCAAAAATGCCCTGGAACTAAAGGTTGTTTATGGAAAAAGTGCCCCGTGGACTGAATTCTACCAATTTACATAAAGAAAAAAAAATGTTAAGCTCTTTCCTGCGCTGCGGTAGAAGGGCAGAGAGATCCTTGGGAATATGCCCAGGATTTTTTTGTTAACTGAATATTGGCCAATCCACCAAATTGTAATCCTGTTAATTCTGATGAAACAGAAAAGAGACAAATAGAGAAATGAATGGAAGTATATTGGCTGGATGGACATTTATAATTAAATATGATGCTCTCTATTTGGCACCTTAAGTATTTTCCAGTCCAGCCAAAGAACACGCAGCATATACCCATAGACAAATGTCACTAAGGAAAAACTCACTAACATTAGAGTACAGTCAAGATGACAGCCAAGACATTCCAAGCTGTTTTAAGTATCAACAGATCAGATTGCACACAGCTCAGCAATATGGTACGAACAGCTGAGAATACAGAAGAAGCACAGAGACACTATAATCTCAAGTACAGAGATAAAAAATTAACAAGTGCTTCTACCCATGAGTTTCATTCATATATTTCACTTCCTGGTCTAATATTCTTATTGAAGTAGAAATGTCTGCATTCTTTTTCCTTTCATTAGTGCTTCAGACAGCTGCAGTGTCGCAGTCTAGATTCTGCTATTGTTAGCTCTCCAAAGGAATTAGACATAGACTTCAGTATGACCACAGATTAAAGCTTTATCAAGTGCAAGAAAGAAAATAGTTGACATCTGTCTTCGGAAGCATTTAAAAAATATATCAGTAAACAAGACATACAAGTACAATGATGGAAGCTGATATTGAATTTCATACAAAAGAATGCTGAATGGTAACAACTTTCCTATTATCTTACATATATATATATATATACACTATATTGTCAAAAGTATTGGGCTGCCTGCCTTTACACGCACAAGAACTTTAATGGCATCCCAGTCTTAGTCCGTAGGGTTCAATATTGAGTTGGCCCACCCTATGCAGTTATGTCAGCTTCAACTCTTCTGGGAAGGCTGTCCACAAGGTTTAGACGTGTGTCTATGGGAATACACACAAAGAAAAAAAACACATCGCTAGAGGCCGATGAAGAAGGCGTGGCTTGCCTTTGAAACGCATCCCTATTGGCCACTACACTGGTTGGGCTGACATCACTGTCTCCACGCTGAGGATCCTCTCTCTGGACATTCATCCCGGATTGGCATTATGGCGGTCCCTGGTTTTACCCTTATCAGTTACCTGAACACTTCATCCGTGCCTTCCTGGCTCTCCTTGGATCACTGTCCACATTTCCTCACTGGACATTTGCCGTAGCACACTTGGATTGCCCTAGATCAGTCATCTCCAGCTACAGACCGTCTCCCATTCCACCTTGTGAGTGCTACTAGTGTTTATATAATTTATTTTTTAAATGTCACTATGCCTGCCTGGCGCCTCTCTGTCCTTCCTTTTGTCTATGGGAATGCTTGATCATTCTTCCAGAAGCGCATTTGTGAGATCAGGAACTGATTTTGGATGAGAAGGCCTGACTTGATGTCTCTGCTCTAATTCATCCCAAAGGTGTTCTGTCAGGTGCAGGCCTGTCAAGTTCCACCACCCCAAAATTGTTCGTCCATGTCTTTATGGACCTTGCTTTGTGCACTGGTCCAAATAATTTGGTGAAGGGGGGATGGTGTGGGGTTGTTTTTCAGGGGTTGGGCTTGGCCCTTTAGGTCCAGCGATGGGAACTCTTAAGGCATCAACATACCAAGACATTTTGGACAATTTCATGCCCCCAACTTTGTGGGAACAGTTTAGGGAGGGTCCCTTCCTGTTCCAACATGACTGCGCACCAGTGCACAAATGAAAGTCCATAAAGACATGGATGAGCAAGTTTGGGTGGAGGAACCTGATTGGCTTGCACAGAGTCCTGACCCCAACCCGATAGAACCACTTTGGGAGGCATTAGTGCGGATACTGCAAACCAGGCCTTCTCATCCAACATCAGTGCCTGACCTCACATATGTGCTTCTGGAAAAATGGTCAAATATTCCCATAGACACACTCCTAAACCTTGCAGACAGCCTTCCCAGAAGACTAGAAGCTGTTATAGCTGCAAAGGGTGGGCCAACTCAATATTGAACCCTATGGACTAAGACTGGGATGCCATTAAAGTTCATGTGCTTGTAAAGGCAGGTGTCCCAATACTTTTGACAACGTAGTGTATTTACTGTATATACAGTTGTGCTTATAAGTTTACATACCCTGGCAGAATTCATGATTTTTTGGCCAGAATATGAATGATAACACAAAAACTTTTCTTTCACTCATGGCTAGTGTTTGGCTGAAGCCATTTATTATCAATCAACTGTTTTTACTCTTTTTAAATCATAATGACAACAGAAACTACCAAAATGACCCAGATCAAAGTTTATATACCCCAGTTCTTAATACCGTGTATTGCCCCCTCTAACATCAATGACAGCTTGAAGTCTTTTGTGGTATTTGTGAATGAGGCTTTTTATCTTCTCAGATGGTAAAGCTGCCCATTCCTCTTGGCAAAGAGCCTCCAGTTCCTGGAAATTCTTTGGCTGTCTTGCATGAACTATATGCTTGAGACCTCCCCAGAGTGGCTCAATGATATTGAGGTCTGGAGACTGAGATGGCCACTCCAGAAACTTCACTTCATTCTGCTGTAGCCAATGACAGGTCGACTTGGCCTTGTGTTTTGGATCATTGTCATGTTGGAATGTCCAAGTACGTCCCATGAGCAGCTTCCTGGATGATGAATGCAAATGTTCCTCCAGTATTTTTTGATATTATACTGCATTCATCTTGCCAACAATTTTTGACCAAATTTCCTGTGCCTTTGTAGCGCACACAAACCCAAAACATCAGCGATCCACCTCTGTGTTTCACAGGACCTTGTTGAATCGTCTCCAAATGTAGCGTTTATGGTTGTGGCCAAAAAGCTCAATTTAGGTCTCATCACTCCAAATTACTTTGTGCCAGAAGGTTTTAGTCTTGTCTCTGTGCTGTTTGCTGTATTGTAGGTGGGATACTTTGTGGCATTTGCGTAGTAATGGCTTTCTTCTGGTGATTCGACCATGCAACTCATCTTTCTTTAAGTGCCTCCCCATGTTTTCAGAGAGTCCTGTACTTCACCTGAAGTTATTTATGGGTTTTTCTTTACATCCTGAACCATTTTCCTGGCAGTTGTGGCTGAAACTTTAGTTGGTCTACCTGACCATGGTTTGGTTTCAACAGAACCCCTCATTTTCCACTTCTTGATTAGAGTTTAAACACTGCTGATTGACATTCTCAATTCCTTGGATATCTTTTTATATCCCTTTCCTGTTTTACACAGTTCAATTACCTTTTCCCACAGATCCTTTGACAATTCTTTTGCTTTCCCCATTACTCAGAATCCAGAAACGTCAGTGCAGCACTGGATAAAAGATGCAAGGGTCTGTCAGGAGTACAGAAACTCATTGACCTTTTATACACACACACTAATTACAAGCAAACAGATCACAGGTAAGGATGGTTACCTTTAATAGCCATTCAAACCCCTTTGTGTGCATGTTATCAGGCCAAAAAAACTTTTGATCAGGTTCATATGGGTAATTTCTGTTGTCATTATGATTTAAAAAGAGTAAACACAGTTGAGTGATAATAAATGGCTTCAGCCAAACACTAACCACGAGTGAAAGAATTGTTTTGTGCTATCATTCATATTCTCTGAAAAGGGGCCAAGAAATCATAAATTCTGCCAGGGTATGTAAACTTATGAGCACAACTGTGTATATATATATATATATATATATATATATATATACTTTTTTTTTTTCATGTTCGCTGCTCTTTTTAAATATGCCCAGTTGTCATGCTGAAACAATAGCTTTGATTATTTTTGGGGGGTGCCCACAGTGTGCTCTTTGATCACTGAGTCAATGAGACTCAGCTGATCACAGATCAGAGTAAGGGGCCGATCCTGGCCAGTGACAGCTGATCACGTGATTTAAACAAAAGATCAGTAATTGTTTTTTTTCTTCACGCTGACAGCGTGATGGAAAAAACAGGCCGAAAATTGGCTTATGACAAGAGTGACATCGGTCCCAAAGAGAGAGAGGCACTGCTGCTTTGCAGTACCCTCCAGTGCCATCTGCTAGTTACCATCAGTGCCACCTACAGGTGCATATCAGTGCAGCCTACCAGTGCCCACCAGTACCATCTACCAGTGCCACATAACAATTCCCACCAGTGCCACCTATCAGTGCCTCATCATCAGTGCCACCTATCAGTGCTGCCTATCAGTACCACCCAAAAATGCCCTTCAGTGCCACCCATCAGTGCCCTTCAGTGCTGCCCATAAGTGCTACCCATTAGTGCCCATTAGTGCCACCTGTCAGTGCCATCTCTCAGTGCCACCTATCAGTGCCCACCAGTGCCACCTCGTCAGTACCCACCAGTGCCACCTATTAGTGCCCATCATTGCTGCCAATCAGTGCCCATCAGTGCCACCTATTGGTGCCACCTATCAGTGTCACCTACCAGTGCCCATCAGTGTCACCTATCATTGCCACCCAACAATGCCCTTCAGTGCCACCCATCAGTGCCCTTCAGCGCCACCCATCAGTTCCAGCCATCAGTCGTACCCATCAGTGCCACCCCTCAATGCCCACCAATGCTGCCTCATCCATGCCCACCAGTGTCACCTATCAGTGTCCATCAGTGCTGCTTTATCAGTGACTACCAGTGCAGCTTGTCAGTGCCCATCAGTGCAGCCTATCGGTGCCCATCAGCACAGCCTATCAGTGCCCATTAGAGCTGCCTCATCAGTGCACATTAACGAAGGAGAAAAATTACCTGTTTTTAAAATTTTATAACAAACTAAGTAACTGTTTTTTTTTCTTCAAAATGTTCAGTCTTTTTTTGTTTTTTTTTAGCAAAAAAGAAAAAAAAATAGCACTGATTAAATACAACCAAAAGAGAGCTCTATTTGTGTGAAAAAAAATGATAAAAATGTATTTTGTGTACAGTGTTACATGACCGTGCAATTGTCATTCAAAGTGTGTCAGTGCTGAAGACTGAAAAATGGCCTGGGCAGGAAGGGGGTTTAAGTGTCCAGTAAGCAAGTGGTTAACATATACTATAATTTTATATGCTGAACTCGCTGTCCTTGTTCTGTTGACCTGCCACTTTAAAGTCTTTGGGCTATGTCATACTGTTCAAGAACAACTGATGTTCTTCCTGAAGGATGTTACACCGTTTTTAATTTAAATGAAGCGGAACCTTGCTTGCTAGCATGGAAGCAATCACAGAGGAATATCTTTTTCAACCAATGAGGGAGCTTCACTTTAGAAGAGGTAAGTAGTTTAATCCTGAATTTGTTGCTGGCTAGATGTCACAAGTAACAGAATCCCTAGTAGGAAAGTGCCTGCAGCCTGAGACCACTTTTTTTTCTTTCTTTCCCTTCCATTGATAACCACTTCATAGGTAATTACAGAAGACTGTGCAACAACCAAAAAGATGAAGGCAAAGTCAAATGTGTTCCAGAACTGTATATTCCGTCAGAACAAAGACACAAAGGTAAGTGTCACATTCATATGGATGGAAAGTTCAAAGAAGTACAGCATTTACAATCTGATCCCTAGCGAAAGAAAAAAAAAATAATCAAAAGCAAGTCTGTAAAACGTTGAGCCTCTGCACATGAGGAGAATCAAAAAAACAATCTCATCCCCATCTAGAAGCAGCACATATCATTCATTGTTACTGATTTTCATCCAAAACCAAGTACTGAAATATGGAAAACTAGCAGTACTGTGTGTCCTTCCTTGTCTTTCACACCTTGTCCTTAAGGAAGGGTGCCTGTGTAAAATGTGTGTATCCTGCTACTGGACTGAGTGCTACCCTACTAGAATTAATACAGCCCTTTACATGTGTTAATTGATGTGTTGCAAGATGCCTCTTTACAATACTTAGATCCCTGTCAGCACTTGCCATGTGACAACAGGTGTTAAAGAAAATCTATATTTTGGATGTATGTAGATTGTCATTGGTGACCCTTGCTTCTAAAAATAGTAGTTCCTCAGCTGTCATGCTGATCTACGACTATCTGAGTCACTCATCAGAAACTATTGTACATGTTGGAGCTGTGACTTTACTCTGACTTTACTCATCTGGATGAAGTCAGCAGTGCCAACCTCTCTACTGGTACTTCAAAAAAAAAATATTGCACACTGTTTAATAGATTTTCCTGTTTATAATACCAAATTTAGGGATATAACATTACCAAAATATACTAAAAAGAAAAAAAATTAGCTTCCATACATTAGTATTAGTCTGGATTTCCCAACTTTACAAGTGATGGCCCCTGTCATTTAAGAGACTTGTCCACAAGGTATTTATGGGAGGACTTGGAGTGAGTGGTGGTTCATAGATGGGGTCTCATAGCGACAAGATGCAGGGTATAGATTATACACCACTTTCCCCACTTTAGGGAAAAGCTAGAACACAGCCCAGCCTATCCCATTGGTAGGAAAGACATTGGGATGGAGATGATTGTTTGAAATTACGGCAGAAAATAATGCAAGTTAGTTTTGTGAGTACCACAACACTCATCTTGTCACACGTGACACTGAGATGAGCTATGCTCAACTAGAATATGTTTAGAATTCCAGACCATATTTGTGGGAGAAATCTATGGATGCCAATGACTGTTTGCTTAATGTGCGAAACTAGATAAGTAAATGTTTTAAATTAACTGTGTGTTGGTAATATGTTCAGTGGCAACTGTTAGCATGAGTAAGCCAAGTTCAGCTTGGTAAAAATCTACATGCTGCTGCAAGGCTGAGGTTTATGTCACTGGACATTCTTTCTGAGAAGACAGCAGTGTAGCCAATACCTGGAGGAGTATGGAAATTAAAACCAGTTCTGGTTGGGAATGAGTGGTGGCCTAGCAGAGGAGGGTCCACTTGCTTGGCGGTGGTAGTAAAGGTTCTCCTGGGTGCACATGTACAGCAACCTGTGCCCCCATGTCTTATTCTCATTTGGTAGGACTGGGTCTGGAACCACTGGAATAGGAGTGGCCTCTAGTAAGTAAAGTATGTGAACAAATGTAACAGATTATTCCACAAATGGCCTGAGGACTGAGATGAGTGGGAACCTGGAAAAGTGGTAAAACCAGAAGCATGGTCACTGGGGTCTCGGATCCATCATCACTGAAACGTGGACTGTAGGCCCCAGCAACTGGATTAATAATCTGCAGCAAGGGAGATGTTACATATACCATGCTTGTATAGATCTGTGAAAATGAGGAGGTTTTTGCTAAAGGTTCAGTTAAATATTACTTGTCCTGGGGTTGAAATTCAAATGAGATGCAAAACAAGTTCTTTCATTTCCCCTAAACCTGATTAAGTGCAAGAAGCAAGCACAGATGTGCTAGCCTGCAGTACACTCGTTACATCCTAAATAGCTAAATCCAAAATTTGTTTCCATTTTTGGGGGTGCAACTAGAGTGAGCGAATTTGTATTAAGTATCATCAGAGCTTGTTCAGACATTTAAGTAAACCCCACTGCTATTCTTGGAAACACATCCTGATATCATAGTGCTATCTACATTCATTGCCAGGTTATCAGGATATGTTACACAGCTACAAGTACACCAGATAGCTTACATGAAAGATGGAAGATATTACTATCAACAGGGACATGATTAAAGTATTTCTAAATCAATTCCATATGTCATGGAGGTACAAATTTCTGCATGCATTTGCTAATTTGTAGTGAAACTGATGACCAACTGTAAACAGCAAGAGGTGAAAAAATGTAAATATCCTACAATTGCATAACATAGAGGTGCCACTCCAAGCCTGCAGTATCAGTCTCCTAGATTTATACTCTGTAATTCAGGTGCTGGCAGAGCTGGAATACACATCGCTCCAAAATACAATATAGCATAAAAATACCTCAGCCCACTATATTCAGAATTGAAAGATGGGCTTTACCTCAAGTCCCCCTCCATTGGCCTTCTGACAATGTGGATGAAACATGTCAGAGGGGCATGACCGATGGACAGGGACTTGAGCTGCAGCCTGTTTTTCATTCACTTCACACTGAATACAGTGTATAATGGTGCTTGTATGCTATATTGTATCCTACTAGGTAAAACAGCTAGTATACTAGGCAGTTAACCAAAACTGGAATCTGAAGTGGAAAAAGGATCCACTTTACCAAATAACTAGTAGAAGTCTGTTTAATAGCAATTTAGTGGTTATTATTACTCTGGGACTACTTGTGTCAAGGTCATCCTCTGAGGTTCACTGTACCTGTTAAATAATCTGGCTGTCTTTAGATGTCCAATTTGAAAAAAATGTATTTTTTGTTATTTTATCAGAAAAAATTATTCAATACAAACAGATCTTTGAACCAGTGAACCCCAGCTCGCCATTCGGTAAGCAGAGGAATTTCCACTCAATGGTGCCTGCAAGTTCTATAACTGATTTTATTTTAAAGATCCACAGGTGGCACTGATCTCCAATGTAAGCAGACACGTATCCCACTGTCAACAATACAAAGGTGCACTTCTCCCACTGACACCAATGTAAGAGGACCCATCTTCCACTGTTACCAATGTAAGGGGCCCTTCTACCAATGACACAATGTAAGGGGACTTTTTCTTTTACATTGTCTTCACAGAAAGGAAGTCATTCTACCACAGACATTTATGTAAGACAGCTCTTCTCTCCTGACCACCAATATGGGTTTATTTGAGACAGCTGAGTAAATGCTTGAGACATTCACACAGAAATTTTCCATAAGCAGACCCTTAGTATGTTGGGAGGGGGGATAAATCATAATTTTTGCACAAGGGCTATTTGTTGACATTGACTGTCATGATTGGAAGTATACCTATTGCTATAGTTGGATACACACATACAATTTTTTTTTTTATTCAACCATTGGATTTAATCAAAAGAAACCTGACAGACCCCCGCATCAACATAAGCAATATTGATGCAGGGATCTCTCCCCCTGAGACTTTGTATTCTGACAGGACTCTCCCCCACCAGAATACACTGCAGCCATTGACTGTGAGTGCTGATCAAATGCTGGTTTTCCAACATGACCATTTGACAGAAGCTGGTCATTAGACCTCTTTCTGTTGAACAGACAGCTGTACACACAGGCCAAAAGTAATCCGGTTCCTGCTGAACTGGTCAATTTTTGTCCCGTGTGTACCAGGCTTAACAGCATAAATAAAACCAAGTCACTTTGCAGCACTGCAAACACCCTGCAAGATTCCTATTCCTACAATAGAACTTGTCAGCAGATTCCAGTTGCTCTTTGACAGTTTATTTCGCTGTATAGTTGACAAAAAAGCTCTGTTTTCTAATTGTTGACTTGTTGTATGTCTTGCCTTCATCCAGCTGAAATGAAGCTGAAATAAAAGTCAAAACATTTAAGGAATAGAAGAATTGCACCAAAACTCACAAAAGTACAGCCCTCACATTTTTGTAAATATTTTATTATATCTTTTCATGTGACAACACTGAATAAATGACACTTTGCTACAATGTAAAGTAGTGAGTGTACAGCTTGTATAACAATGTAAATTTGCTGTCCACCTCAAAATATCTCAACACACAGCCATTCATGTCTAAACCGCTGGCAACAAAAGTGAGTACACCCCTAAGTGAAAACGTCCAAATTGGACCCAATTAGTCATTTTCCCTCCCCGGTGTCTTGTGACTCATTAGTGTTACAAGGTGTCAGGTGTGAATGGGGAGCAGGTGTGTTAAATTTGGTGTTATCGCTCTCACTCTCTCATACAGGTCACTGCAAGTTTAACATAGCACCTTATGGCAAAGAACTCTCTGAGGATCTGAAAAAAAGATTTGTTGCTCTACATAAAGATGGTCTAGGCTATAAGAAGATTGCCAAGACCCTGAAACTGAGCTGCAGCATGGTGGCCCAGACCATACAGTGGTTTAACTGGACAGGTTCCACTCAGAACAGGCCTGCCCATGGTCAACCAAAGAAGTTGAGTGCACGTGATCAGCGTCATATCCAGAGGTTGCCTTTCGGAAATAGACGTATGAGTGATGCCAGCATTGCTGCAGAGGTTGAAGGGGTGGGGGGTCAGCCTTTCAGTGCTCAAACCATATGCCACACACTGCATCAAATTGGTCTGCATGGCTGTTGTCCCAGAAGGTAGACTCTTCTAAAGATTATGCACAAGAAAGCCCACAAACAGTTTGCTGAAGACAAGCAGACTAAGGACATAGATTACTGAAACCATGTCCTGTGGTCTGATGAGACCAAAATAAACCTATTTGGTTCAGATGGTGTCCAAGCGTGTGTAGTGGCAACCAGGTGAGGAGTATAAAGACAAGTGTGTCTTGCCTACAGTCAAGCATGGTGGTGGGAGAGTCATGGTCTGGGGCTGAATGAGTGCTGCTGGTACTGGGGAGCTATAGTTCATCGAGGGAACCATGAATGCCAACATGTACTGTGACATACTGCAGAGCATGATCCCCTCCCTTTGGAGACTGGGCCGTAGAGCAGTATTCCAACATGATAACGACCCCAAACACACCTCCAAGATGACCACTGCCTTGCTAAAGAAGCTGAGGGTAAAGGTGATCGACTGGCCAAGCATGTCTCCAGACCTAAACCCTATTGAGCATCTGTGGGGCATCCTCAAATGGAAGGTGGAGGAGCGCAAGGTCTCTAACATCCACCAGCTCCATGATGTTGTCATGGAGGAGTGGAAGAGGACTCCAGTGGCAATCTGTGAAGCTCTGGTGCCCAAGAGGGTTAAGGCAGTGCTGGAAAATAATGGTGGCCACACAAAATATTGACACATTGGGCCCAATTGGGACATTTTCACTATTCACTTTTGTTGCCAGCGGTTTAGACATTAATGGCTGTGTAAATAGGAAATACTATTCCTATTCCAATAGGATGCAGGTTAAAATTGTCCTGTGATTCTATGGTTCCTTTATATGGCTGGCAACCGGTCCTATATTTGGTTTCATCCTTACTGATACTCCGTTGCTGGAGTTTTTGCTAAAACAAATGGTAAGATATATTTTATAATCTTGTTATATATATGTGTGTGTTTTTGCATGCACTCAAGGGTAGATACTAAAGGAATACATTGGAGCTATTAGCCATCATTGTCCTATAATATGTTAATTGTATATCTAGATCACAATCCTATCATCGATGGGAATTATTTAACTAATTTTTGTCAATGAATTAATTTCCTTGACTGTTGTATACATATGTATTGTATGTTTCTAAATGTTATGTTTTTTCTATCATAGTCAGCCCCATACAGTCTCCTGAGGAAGCCCTTACGGGTGAAACATGTTGAGCGGGGTATAGCTGACTCCATATAGGATCTGTTCGTTTTTCTCTTTTTATCACATCCATTGTGAAATTTTGTACATGTATTTGTATATGGATTTTATCTTTGCTAAAATGTTATCAATAAATTGGTTCTAGATGTTTTATTTATATATGTGTTAGTTTGATTAATTACTACTTAAAGTTAATGGGCACCTTTAAAGTCCATGGAACCCAGATTTGGATTCCATCTGACTACTGTTTTTTGTAAATTAATGGCTGTGTGTTGAGTTATTTTGAAGGGACAGCAAATTTACACTATTAAACAAACTGTACTCTCACTACTTTACATTGTAGCAAAGTATAATTTCTTCAATGTTGTCACATGAAAATATATATTAAGATATTTACAAAAATGTGAGGGGTGTACTCACTTTTGTGAGATACTGTAAACCAATCAGCTTCCAGGTTTTATTTCCAAATCTTAATTGAACACCCTGAAGTTAGAAGCTGATTGGCTACTATGCACAATTGCAACAGCTTCTTATTGCTCCAGTTTTAGAAAGTCTCCCCCATGGTGTATAGAGACTGTAGTGCCACTCCAAAGGAGCTGCTTGGTTACTTTGGGTTCTCTGTTCTGTGCCTCAACTCCAAGAACAACCTCAGTACAAGGACAAAAGTGAAAAATACCTTTATCCTGGCTGTGGATTATTACCAGAAAATAGACACACACCAAGTTAAAAATAAATGCAAAAAGCTTAGTATAAACAGCAGTAGAACATAAATGCACATATAGCAGAAATCATAGAACATAACCTGCTAAGCAGAGTAGTAACTATGCTAGTATTGCTAAGGTCCACTTTCTATATCACTAACCGTCAATACTGGTATTAGTAGGTCAGCAATAAACAGTGCAAATAAACTTTGAATACAGTATACTGTAAATGACAATAATACTACACTGGTTTAGAGTGCACTCTAGGGGTTGGCCGAGGTATAGTGCAGTGTCTCCTAAGATGTACTCCCTTAGCTGGCAACTGGGCAGCAACCATTAAGGGTAGTGTTTAGTCCTGACTCTTCAGCCATCAAAAACGTTGGAGCTCTTTAACCTCTTTAACTTTAAGCTCAGTTTCTAGGGGAGGTAGAAGATAATTGCCAACAGGTCCTCTCACCACCCCCAACAATATTGCAGCAAAGATACCTTCAGCTGGACATCCACTCACTCTGGAAAAAAGTCAGCATCCAGGCAGTGGCTCTGTCTCTCCATGTTCAGGTCACAGATCTGCTTCCCTTGGCTGTTGTGGCTTCCACTGATGTAGTCTCCCTCTGCCTCTGGAGATGGCTCCCCATGGCATGTCCTCTCATCCCTCTGTACCCCAGGTAGCACTGCCCAAGAGACCCTTTTCCCAAGTTCCTCATTCTCTCTCCTCCATCTTAGCATGTTGGAGCCTGTAGTTCCCCCAATATTTTCACCATAGGGCCACCTGTCTTCAGGGACTACATGTCCAGAGATCCTCCATTCTGCCTCTGCTGATTGGAAGGGGAGGAATCAGAGTGGGCAAAGAGCCTAATCAGAACCACTCTTTCTCAAGAGCCGCTGACAAGTGCAAGAGAGGGGGGTGAGCGGGGGAGATACACTGACAGACCCGTAGCTCGCCTGTGCCTGGCGGGAAGAGCAAGCGCATTGGGAGGGTCTGTGCCATCTGCTACAAGACAACAAGGGTGATTTACTAAAGGAGTTAAGAATGTTCACACACTGTGTAAAAAGCATCTGCCCATTATTGTCAAAGTGAACAGAAATTTTTGTTTCAATTATTGGATAAAGGAAGTGAGCATTCATACAATGTTTAAGTAAAGATTCTCAACTCCTTTAGTAAATCAGCCTCAAATCAAAAGATCAAACGATAGCTCAACTGGAAATGATAAAACAATAAACATATTTGCTTGTTTCCAGGCCAACATTCTGGTGTCATTAGATTTCTCTTCAGTAAATGTAAGAATGTTTTCTTCACTTATAATTGAGATAAAAATGTGTGCCAGCATTTACTCATTTTGATGCTGTAGTCTACTTTTTCTTGGATGTCACTTTGGTGAGCTAATTCAACCTTTTCAGATAATAAAAAATTAACACCAGATTGGGTCTATTTACATTTGTCCATTTTGATGCAGCAAACTCTTCCACTTGGCTGCATGAACATGTGGCTTGTTCACACCTATGTACTGCAATTTAGTTTAAAAAGACAAATGGAATCTCTGTGGGCCCATTTACGCTTGCATGTGTGCATTGTTATGCACACTGTATGCACACAGAACAGTGGAACAACAAACTACTAGGAGCATGAATTAGTCTTATGCTCTTACCTTTGTCGCCTCTGATCTTCCACTAGGCAGCACTCTCTGGATCATTTATGGGCATCAAAGACAGCACCCAATCTGTACCTATTGGCCAGCAGAGTCAGGCCTGAACTGGGCATTCTTGTTGGTAGGCAGCAGATCACTCCATCTGCTAGCCTTCCTCCTCTCACATTAGCCAGTGACCACACACTCCTGGCTTTTGGCTGCCCTGCCCTAATTGGCCAAATGCCCCTGGTGCTGTTTTTAAGTGTCACAAGCCCAGGGCTCTGGGCTTGTGATAGCATCTGTTATCTAGATCCATTCCTGTCCTGCCCTGCCTGCTGATTTCTGATTGCTGACCCTGGCCTCATACCCAGATTACTCTTTTGGGTTGCTGTCTGAACTTGACCTCAGAATGTTTACTGGAGTATGCTTGCTTGCTACTTGCGCTGACCTTGAATTGTCTATTAGATTATGCTTGCTTGTTACTTGCCCTAACCTTGAAACTGTCTTTGGATTACGCTTGTCCATTACCTGCCCTGACTTAGGACTGTCCCAGAATTCTGCTACCAGACTCTGTCTTTTTCCTAAGCATCCTTGGGACTACAGATATCCTTCCTTGTCTCTTTCGTTCAGTCCTAGTGCCATCTGGAGCGGAACTGTAGCACCGCGTTCTTAGACCTGGGGCAATCAAGTACTGGCACGGATAGCTGATGTGTCCTTTTCTACAGAGAAAAATGAACAAAGCTTTACTACAAGTGCACTGCATCTGTCAGTCAAAGTGGAAAAAAGACTACTGTGGTCTTGGGGACATATGCATCTTGTGATAGCATTCAGATGTCTCATAGTCTGTGATTCTTAAAACATAATATTTAGGAAATACTGTATACTAACATATTTATGGCATAATGTAAATATATGTGTAAATTATCTTTGCTTCTAAAGGATTTGTAATTTTTGTGAATAATATGTTCTTGCCAGAAGGCACAGCTAGGAGGTGACACCTCTTTCTTTGTAGGAGTCACAGAATACTTTGGTATCATCATGTCAGCCTGCAGACTGCTCAATAAGGAATTCTTCAACTATGCTCATGCTGTGCATTCTTCTGTATGTTTGTATCATGCCAGTAAATGTGCATGCATAAGAACTGGATTAGCCTTCTGTTTTGCCCCTCCCTTTTACAATCTGAGCAGTGCTGTATAGGGGATGAGGGATGGTATGAGAGAGGCAGGTTTAGGTAATTATGCCATTTGTACACTTGAAAAATACAACTGCCGAATGGTTTCCAGCAGGCCACAGTATCTGTATATGTTTTAAACAAAGTTCTAAGTGTTCAGTTAGATACATGTGCATTTATAAACAAAATCTATGCTTTCATAGAAAATTCATTGTACTTGTGGGATGTTCTGATTCAATCAATTTTCCGCAATCTGAGAAGTGGTTTTCGTTTTTGCCATTGTCTCCATTTTATTGTCTGTCTTCTACCATGGATTTCTGAGGCATGCTAAAAATACATTTCAGTAATTCTGGGATTCATATAATGAAACCACTTCAGGTTTCAAGGCCAAGGGTTCCCACATCATAAAATCCTTTTTATATTCACAAACGCATTTTATACCATTGCACTGAAATCAATCAAGTCTTCCATTCTTTTATATCTTTCTTTCATTCTATAGTGCATCTATTCTGCATTACATGTCAAGCAGTCACTCCTTCCATCCTATCTTCATTTGAGAATGGCTTCTGGAATGTTCTTCTATGCAGACTCTTAAAAGCAGAATAATGTCTGACCCTAAGCCAAGTTTAAAATATTATGATCAAGCCCACTATTATTAAAGTGAAAAGCACTGAACGACATTAGTCATTTCTCACCGGATAACAGAATTATTTCTAGTTCACTCCCATTGCCTTTATACACGATCTGTTGACTTCACATTGTCAATTATATATTCCTAGTTCTGATTTAGAAGTCTTTGAAGTAAAAAAAATGACCCAATGTTCCCCGTTCCAATGCACTATAACCGGGACCCACAATAATTCATTTTATGCACTTTCATTTAAGCCGTTAAATCAGTTTGAAAGGGAAAAATCTTAAAGTGCACCCATCATTTTGTAGCAGTTATAGAGACTGCTGTCAGGGGAAAATAAACCACAGATCTCATAAAACTGGAACATTATCTCATGTGTTTTGTTTACTTTCATTTTTTTTTCCAATTTCACAGATTTTCCTCTCTTCTTACCGACTTAGTCGCGCCATACAGATATAAACCTTCTTGAAGCAAACCAAATAACACTACCTAGTGCAGAGAGAAAAATTGGGCTGCAGCATACATTAAAGTGGAACTAAACTTATGCTGTTAGCATTAGTAAATAGATAGGGAGGCTCAGTATATATTGACTTATTTTAACCACTTCCATACCGCAGGCTGTCATATGATGCCCTGGACTTTGAGTGGAGATATCTGAATGAGACCTGCTTCAGGTCTCAGATATCTTTTCTTCTGTAGGTGATTCCCTGCAAAGTAAAAGCCCTAATAGCAGCTGTTTAGCCACTTAATTGCTTTTACAGGTAGCAGGAGGAGAAGAGCCCCCCCCCTTGCTACCCTCTGGTGCTTCTCCCGGCTTGCCCATTAGATCGGCCAGTGGCAGAAGTTTACCATAGAGCTGACCGTGGACCAGTTGGTCCCCGGCCATCACTATGACCCTTGAAGGCCATAAGTAATCTCATGATGTCACGTCCGGCGCCAGAAGATGTGAACACTGCCTTTTTTTTTATTATTTTGGGCTTTTCAGCCTAGAGGAAAGATCTGGGGAATTATAGATCCCTGATCTCTCTGTAAAGAGGAACTGCCATGCCCTATTCCTATTACAAGGCATGTTTACATGCCTTGTAATAGGAATAAACATGATAAAAAAAAATGAAAGGGAAAGTCTACAAATAAAAAAATTTTAATAAAATAAGCAATAAAAAAAAGAAAAAATAAAGCACCCCGCCCCTTCGTGCTTGCACGCAGAAGCAAACACATATGTAGGTCGTGCCCACTTATGTGCACAACGTTCAAACCACACATGTAAGGGATCACCGCGAACGTTAGAGTGAGAGCAATAATTCTAGTGCAAGACCTCCCCTGTAACTCTAAACTGGTCACCTGTAAAAAATTTTAAAGTGTAGCCTATGGAGATTTTTAGGGACCAAAGCTTGGCACAATTCCACGAGTGTGCACAATTTTAAAGTGTGACATGTTAGGTATGTATTTACTCGGTGTAACATCATCTTTCCCACTATACAAAAAAATTGGACTAACTTTACTGTCTTGTTTTTTTTAATTCATAAGAGTGTTTCTTTTCCCAAATAAATTGCATTTGAAAAATTGCTGTGCAAATACTGTGTGACATAAAAAAAAATGCAATGAACGCCATTTTATTCCCTAGGGTCTTTGTTAAAAAATTTAGAAAGGAGGTTCTGAGTAACTTTCTAGCAAAAAAAATTATGATTTTTACATGTAGGAGAGGAATGCCAGAATTGGCTCGGTATGGAAGTGGTTATTTTTTTTACATCTCTTCAGTTGCTTCCTGGTTTCTGGCCTAGGCCAAAATTATCTGTTTGATTGCTTCTGGTGCTTCTTAAAGTAGAAGTGAAGGCATATCCATGTGTCCTAGAACATGGAGTGCAGACTTGTCCTAATACCAATACAGGGGGTTAGGACCCTCTGGCTAAGCCCTGGTGGGCAGGGCAAAATGCATTAGAGTGTGTGGTTTAGTGGAGACATGTAGGCAGAGGCCACTGTTTATCGTTTGATCACCTGGACTGGTCAAGAGTAGTGGTGATCTTTTCCTCTTTACACCTACCAACCCCCTGGGCCAAAATGATGTTACACATTCCAGGAGTTTTTATGGTCATTTTTTTCTTTCATTTGGAGAAATAGAGGAGGGGCTTTCTCAGCTAAGCACATCCTCCTGCCTGCTTGCCTGAGCTAAGGACAGATGGAATCCAGGAAGTAAATTCTACATGAATCATCTGCCCTTACTCAAGATGGCTGCTAAGGGGGCATCTTTCTCAACAAAATAAGGCATGGGACATAGATTGATGGGTGACTTTGTTTTGCATATTAAAATAAATTAAAAAGCGTTTTCAGTTTGGGGTCCTCAGATAAATGTTGGTTCCGCTTTAAATCTATGCACTGAAAACAAATATTGAAACTGCAGGCCAGTGTCTGCATGTACCTGTCAGTGTTAGCAATGAACACCTCACGCAAATCCTTTTATATAGTTTTTAATCCCCCTACTGAAGTATCAAAATAGTTTTATAAATGGAAGAGAGAAAAACTCTCCTTTAGGCCCCTTTCACACTAGCGGACCAATCAGGTTCTCCTGTCAGTTTTTTAGGTGGCCCGGTCTGACTCGCTAGTCTCTTCTATCCAATCTGATCTATCCACTAAAAACAGATAGATGGTGATCCATTGCCCACCTGTCTGGCAGATCAGATCAGATTGCAGTCGGGGGTAAACAAACAGGCGGTCTATTTACATGCACCAGCCCTTAGAGTAGATCGAGCTGTGTCTGTGTCCACTCCACAAAGCGAAGCAGACATGGACCAGCCATCACCTGCTCAGTGGGGATCAGAGGACAGATTCCCTATCGAGCAGGTGGACTTCAATGGAGCCCCCCCCCCCAGTGTGTAAGGGGCCTTAAGCTGACTACATATGTTACAATCTGATTTTACAATCTCCATTAGAACTACCACCAACTATGGTTATATTTTGATACTTATTAATAGGATAGACTAGATAGATCCTAATATTGCATAGTTTTGGTAACTTGAAAGTTTTCCATCGATTGTGCGCTCAAATTGTAAGGTGTATGGTGACCTGTGCAGGGACACAAGCAGTAGTAGACCCTGTCAAAGGTTTTATGTCTCCGCAATTCTATCATAATCAAAAATTATAATTTACCTTGGATGATATTCAGTTTTTTTGGCAAACAGTATGAGAGTCTTCCCTAGCTGGTGGTCTGATGCAACTGGTATTGAGCTGATATATCTTAGTGGTGGGCGAGCACCTATGCTGTGTTAGTGATTTTATTGGCTTTTGCTTTTAACTTTAACTACAGCGACATGAATGAAGTGTACTTTTGTATACTTCAAAAAAAAGTTTGTACAAAAATTGCGCACCATACTGCCCCCTACCGCAGTCAGTAACAGACAGCAGCCAGAGAGGTAAAGCGCTCCTGCAGCTTATCCATTTATGAGTGTTACCCTGGGAACCCTGGAGGTGTGGTTCCAGTATTGACAGCATTATATCTATGAATTTTATATAAAAGTCTTCTAAAACTCACTTATTGGTTTAAGTGGTCCTTTTGAATTGATGAGTCTTTGTCTTTGGGGGAAGTGTGTCTGTGGTGGAGGAGTTAACATCCTCTGATGTGCAGCACCGATTTGAAATGATCTGAATTGCATCCTGCTATTGCTACACAGGAACTGCACTTTGAATTGAATTGTTGTATGAGTTTTTCTATGGATGTGTTCCACTTACTGTCCATACACTTTATGATTTGCGGTATTTTTTTTTAACCACGGATTTATTTATATATATATATTTTGCACTAAAATTCTATTGCTAGATTTTTTTATCACTATAACAAAAATAATCTATTGACATGATGCAAGCAAATGTCTGCCTTTACCAAAAAGACTTCCACAAAAAGATACAGCGGTCGATTTACTAAAGGCAAATCGACTGTTCACGTTGCAAGGAAATTTTTCCCAGAGCTTAATGAAATAGGTGAATCTCTACTGACTTCCATCATCCAATTGTTTGCAAGAAAAAAATTTTTTTTTTTTTTTATTTTCCTTGCATATGATTGAGTATTCTTTGAAAAGTGAAATGTTACCACATTCCCTTGAAAAGTGACTGGTCTACTTGCCCTTAGTAATTCAACCCCACAATGTGGAACAAGGCATGCCATTTTTCACAATTTGGGGTTGCTTTACTAAGGACAAATAGATTGCTCACTTAGCAATGCAGTTGCACTCTGCAAGGGAGTTATCCCTACAGCTTAATGAATGACGTAAGGCTCTGCTGACTTCAATCAACCAATCAATTGCAAGCAAAAATTCTGGTTTTTTTTTTTTTCGTTTGGTTTATTTTTTCCTTGCACATGTTTGGATATTCTTTGCAAAATACAATTTTGTTTCATTCACCAAGTTCTAGGGAAAATGTTCTTGCAAAGTGAACAGCCTATTTGCCTTTAGTAAACCAACCCCACATTGTGGAATAAGGCATGGTGAGTTAGTACTGTGTACATGATCAGCTTCAGGGAGTCTACAGGCGTACTGGTGACTAATCTTTGGCCATCTGCAGGTCTTTTTTAACCACTTGCCGACCGCCAACCGCAGGTTGGCGGCGACAAGGTGGCTCGATATCGCAATCCGCCGTCATACGACGGCGGCTGCGATATCATGCACTGCGCAGCGCGCTCACTGTGTTTGGGGGGCCAGGGAGCGAGTGCGGCGGACTCGATCTCCGCCTGCTACCCGCGATGCCCCCCCCGCAGTGAAAGAACGGAGGTCCATGTGAGGGGGAACATCTCCGTTCTGTGTGAGGGGGAAGGGCTGTGATCACAGCCTTCCTGTAAATGGAAGCTGTGATCACTCCCCTTCCCCTGCCAGTCAAACACTGTCACAGTTAGAACACGCCCAGGGAACACAGTTAACACTTACAGCGCCCCCCCCCCCAGGTTAGCCCCTTCACTGCCAATGGCATTTACACAGTAATCAATGCATTTTCATAGCACTGATCGCTGTATAAATGTCAATGGTCCCAAAGAAGTGTCAAAATGGTCGACATGTCCGCCCCAATATCACAGTACCGCTAAAAATCGCAGATCACCGCCATTACTAATAAAAAATGTAAAAAAAATAAAAACCCCAGAAATGAATTCTCATCATCCGTAAACGTGGCCACTTTTGCGCAAACCAATCAATAAACGCTGATTGCGATTTTTTATCACAAATATGAGGAAGAATACAAATCAGCCAAAACCATTGAAAAAAATGTTTTTTTATATTTTTTTTTTTGGATTTGTATTTTAGCAAAAAGTAAGAAATGTGCGTTTTTTTGCAAAATTGTCGCTCTTCTTTTGTTTATAGCGGCGATCAGAAATGACGCAGCGATGATCAAATACCACCAAAAGAAAGCTCTATTTGTGGGAAAAAAAGGACGCAAATTTCATTTGGGTACAACGTCGCACGACCGCAAAATTGTCAGTTAAAGCGACGCAGTGCCGAATTGCAAAAAGTGCTCTGGTCCTAAAGTGTGAAATCCTTCCGGGGCTGAAGTGGTTAAGCACAGCTTCCAGAGTTCAGGTCCTCTTAAAGTGGTTGTAAACCTCAGACATGAAATATGAAAAAAGTGCATCCTTCTATATTGTGTCAAATTGTGTCCAAAGCTCTGAGTGCCATTTCTCTCTGCTGCCTGCCCTCTATTAGAATGACTCCGTTCTGGCATCTTTTCCCAACACCAGGAGTTAAAATGGTGACAGGGAGGAAGCTAAAGTACTCAGCATGTGACTGTTATCCACAGTTGTGCTTGCTCTGTACTGTGTGAAGGGGGTGTGTCCCTTCCCTCCAGAGCTCAGAGTCCGATCCGGCTGTGCGAAGACTTTGTTTCTACGACCCCTGCTCCTAGAACTAAAAAGAAATCCTTTCTTCTGTGTGTTTTCAGAGTGATCTACAGAATAAATGGCTGTGGATACACATCTACAACTTACGTAGGAGGATTTTGACAGCTCTGTGAATCATCTAATCGTCTAGTCACTAGTCTCTTCACTGGGTACATGTGAGGGTTTACAACAACTTTAACCACTTGCTGACCGCCCTATAGCACTTTTACTGCTACAGGGTGGCAGCTTTGCATAGGATCGGGTGAATAAATGCCGATGGGCCACTTTATCACAGCAGAAGCTGATCTGCAGATGCCGGGCATTCGATTATCTCTGGTCCCACCAATCGCTAGTAAACTACATAGAACAGGGATCTGCCTATGTAAACAAGACAGATCATTGTTCTGACAGGAGGGAAGGGATGGATTCTGTGTTCCTGCAAAGCAGGGACTAGAATCCATTTCTTCCCCTAGTAAAAGCAGCACGCAGAGTAAACACAAACACTGGTTAGGCACACAGTTAACCCTTGGATCACCCTAGATGATTAACCCCTTCCCAGCCAGTGTCATTAGTACAGTGATAGTGCATATTTTTAGCACTGGTCACTGTATTAGTGTCACTGGGTGCGCAAAGTGACAAAAGTGTCAGTTAGTGTCCAATAGTCCTCCACAATATCGCAGTCCCGCTATAAGTCGCTGATCACCGCCATTACTAGTATAAAAAAAAACAATTCCATAAATATATCCCCTAGTTTGTAGACGCTATAACATTTGTGTAACCTAATCAATATACGCTTATTGGAATTTTTTCACCAAAAACATGCAGCAAAATACATATTGGCCTAAATTTTATTGGATGTATTTTATAGCAGAAAGTAAAAAATATATATATATTTTTTTTCAAAATGTTTGGTCTTTTTTTGTTTATAGCGCAAAAAATAAAAAAGTTAGTGGTGATCAAATACCACCAAAAGAAAGCTCTATTTGTATTTCTAACATGCAATTGTTAGTTAAAATAATGCAGTGCCGTATCACAAAAAATGCCCTGGTCATGAAGGGGGGTAAATATTCCAGAGGTCAAGTGATTAATAAGTACCGGACTGGCTCGCGTACATTTACTGCTGCAGAGTGGCACGATCCCGCGAATCGCCATCTATAAACGGCGGCTCGCTTGTGCGCAGCTAGCGGGCGGGAGTGCGCCGCTGGCGGCACACTCTCGTGCCCACCACACTCTGCAGCAGTATGGCCGTGGGTCCGGCGGACTCGATGTACACCGGCTAGCCGTGATTGCCTAGCAGAGAAGAAAAATGGAGAACCGCTGATATAAACATGGCAGTTCCCCGCTCTGTCAGGCGGCATGTAAGAGATCTACTGATCCCTGTCACTGGGATCTGCTAGATCTCTTATGCCCCTGGCAGCCCAGCCCCCTCACAGTTAGAACACACCTAGGGAACACAGTTAACACCTAGATTGCCCCCTGCAGGTTAACCCCTTCCCTGCCAGCGACATTTACACAGTAATCAGTGGATATTAAAATTTCTGATCACTGTATAAATGTCATTGGTCCCAAAAAAAGTGTCAAAAATGTCCAACATGTCCACTGCAATATTGCAGTCCCGATAAAAATCGCAGATCGCCACCATTACTAGTAGAAAAAAAAATAGTAAAAACGCCAGAAATGAATTCTCATGGTTTGTAAACGCGGCAACTTTTGTGCAAATAAACGCAGATCGCAATTTTTTTTACCGCAAATATGAGGAAGAATATATTTCAGCCAACACTGATGAATACATTTTGTTTTTTTATATATTTTTTTTTGGATATGTATTATAGCAAAAAGTAAAAAATGTTTTTTTTTTTCAAAATTGTTGCTCTCTTTTTGTTTATAGCGGTGATCAGAAATGACGCAGAGGTGATCAAATACCAGCAAAAGAAAGCTCTATTTGTGGGAAAAAAGGGCGTCAATTTCGTTTGGGTACAACGTCGCATGACCGTGCAATTGTCAGTTAAAGCGACGCAGTGCCGAATCGCAAAAAGTGCTCTGGTCATAAAGGAGGAAAAAATTCTGGGCCTTAAATGGTTAAATCATACTATTACCAATGTAACAGGTAAACACAACTAGTTACTTAATATAAGCAAATGCTGTCTACTTACCTGTAGATTTCCAAACTATTCACTCCATATTTACTTTCAATTCTGTACTTTCCTGGTTCACTTGCTGGGCTAATCAACAATTCATTCTTATACCTAATCAAAATAAAAGAAGTGGTAATTTTATCCCCATAAACGAAATTGTTTTATAAACAACCAAGCACGTTATAGTGACACTGCAATGCAAAGAGGAAGTTATTCTGTGCATTGCAAATGCAACACACCACTTAATTATAGCTAATGGCAAGCTTAAGCTGGCCATTCACCTTTTAGAGCTTTTCAAAATTGGATTGAAGTATTTGCTGTGCTGCTATAGGGCACGCAAACCATTCAAAGTTTTAAAATGTGCAAGAAATACATTAAACAGGAAATAACATTGAATAATGAACACTGAAATTACTTTCAAGACTATTTTGTTATAGAATGTGTGTAATAAAAACAAGCTGGTAAAAAACAGCTTGTAGACTGAATGATATGACATGCATGATAGCGGCATGCAGGGAATTATTACTCAATATACTATACTTTGCATATGAGGGAATACAGTAGAAACCTCAACTAGATCTAACACAAAGGTTCCAAATATGAAGCTGCTAGCATTTTAAGTTTTAGGAAAACACATTTCTGAGTTAAAATAGCTTTTAGCCTTTTGAGTACGCACAATTTATACTTTAATGAACACGCCAAAGTACTACAAAAATCATTTCTGTGATATATTTTTAGAGGATTATGTTGTCACAATGAAATTCACCTTTTTAAGCTGTATTCTCTACATTAGGAGCCATGTTGTTATATACTGTACTGTATAAGATGCTAAAAATCAGATCTGTGAATTTTTTTTTCTGCCATTGAACTTATCTATGGCTAGTTATGTCTACTGATACGTGCGAGCACCAAGAATAATAATATACAGAAGTGTATTCTGAGTGTAAAGTTTAGGACAAGGATGACATTAGAGTTTTTCCATAGCAAGAATATTTTACAGAAAAAATGATGTAAAGTGTATGTATAGACCAAACTTGTTTTTTTAAAGAGTAGGAAAAGATTTAAACTCCTGTCAAGTTTTATTTGCTGTCTGCCCGCCTTACCACCTGTCCCCTGGATCCTGTTCCCTCACATCTACTACGGTCACCCTCTTCTTCTATCTTAAGCTCCCTCACCCGCATCTTCAATGTCTCCCTCTCTACTGGCACCTTCCCCTCCCCTCTAAAACACGCCCGATCACCCCCATACTTAAAAAGCCCTCACTGGATCCCACCAGCCTGAAAAACTTAAGACCCATCTCTTTGCTCCAGTTTGCATCAAAACTTTTAGAACGCTTAGTCTACAACCGTCTTAGCTCTTACCTTACTGACAACAACCTTCTTGACCCCTTACAGTCTGGCTTTCGCTTGCTACACTCCACTGAAACTGCCCTACTAAAGCTCACTAATGACCTGCTAACTGCTAAAACCAATGGTCACTACTCCATACTCATATTACTCGACCTGCAGCCTTTGATACTGTTGACCATCCCCTCCTCCTTAAAAAAAAACTCCACTCTCTTGGCCTTCAAGACTCTGTTCTCTCCTGGCTCTCCTCCTACCTGTCAGACCGCTCCTACAGTGTGACCTATAACTCTGTTTCCTTCTCTCCACTTGCTCTTTCGGTTGGGGCACCTCAAGATTCTACCCTTGGACCCCTTCTCTTCTCCATTTACACCTCCTCCCTTGGCCTGTTAATAAACTCCCATGGCTTCCAATACCACCTCTATGCTGATGACACACAAATCTATTTCTCTGCTCCTCACCTCACTCCTTCAGTCTCCGCTCGCTTTACTAACTTACTGACTGACATATCAGCCTGGATGTCAGACCACTTCCTCAAACTCAATCTTTCTAAAACTGAGCTCATAATCATTCCTCCAGCCCGTGCCCCTCCACCTGATTTCTCCATCAAGATCAATAATACAACTATCAGTCCCTCTCCTCATGCAAAGGTACTAGGTGTAATCCTAGACTCTGACCTGTCCTTTCAGCCCCAAATCCAATCACTGTCCAAATCGTGCAGACTTCACCTTCGAAACATCTCCAAAATACGTCCCTTCCTAACCGCTGACACTACTAAGCAACTTATTCACTCCCATGTTATCGCTCGCCTTGACTATTGTAACTCCCTCCTTATTGGCCTACCTCTCCACAAGATATCCCCTCTTCAGTCTATCATGAATGCTGCTGGCAGACTCATCCACCTTACCAACCGTTCGGTGTCCACCACTCCTCTCTGCCAATCCCTTCACTGGCTTCCCATTTTCCAAAGAATAAGATTCAAAACCCTAACCATGACATATAAAGCCATTTACAATTCTGCCCCAAGCTACATTACCAACCTTATCTCCAAATATCACCCAAACTGTCCTCTTCGCTCATCCCAAGACCTTCTGCTCTCTATCTTCCTTGTCTCCTCCTCCCATGCTCATCTCCAGGACTTCTCCAGAGCCTCTCCCATCCTCTAGAACTCTCTACCCCTATCTGTCCGCCTATCTCCTACTCTATCCACTTTTAGGCAATCCCAGAAAACTCATCTCTTCAGGGAGGCCTATCCTGCCCTTCTACTCCCCTCATCAGTTCATCCCTCACTCAGTTCATCCCTCTCAGTCCCTACCTTCTGTTTCACCAGCCCCCCCCCCCCCCGAGATTGTAAGCTCGCAGGAGCAGGGCCCCTCTAACCCTCTTGTTTTAAATTGTACTGTTGCTGTAATGTCTCTCTTTATATTGTAATGTGCTGCGCAAACTGTTGGCGCTATATAAATCCTGTATAATAATAATAATAATAATGTGTACTCACTAAGTAGATTTGCCCTCTCTATTAGCCCTGGAATCTAATGTTGTTGAAAGAAGATCCAAAGTTGTACAATTGTCATTAAAGTGTCATTAAAGTTTGCTTAAACATGTATTGTTTCTTCAATGTGTGTGTTCACATACAGTATCTCACAAAAGTGAGTACACCCCTCACATTTTTGTAAAATATTTTATTCTAGGTTTTCATGTGACAACACTGAAGAATGATACTTTGCTGCAATGTAAAGTAGTAAGTGTACAGCTTGTATAACAGCGTAAATTTGCTGTCCCCTCAAAATAACTCAACACACAGCCATTAATGTCTAAACCGCTGGCAACAAAAGTGAGTACACCCCTAAGTGAAAATGTCCAAATTGGGCCCAATTAGCCATTTTCCCTCCCCAGTGTCATGTGACTCGTTAGTGTTGCAAGGTCTCAGGTGTGAATGGGGAGCAGGTGTGTTAAATTTAGTGTTATCACCCTCAATCTCTCATACTGGTCACTGGAAGTTCAACATGGCACCTCATGGCAAAGAACTCTCCGAGGATCTGAAAAAAGTTGAGTTGTTGGTCTACATAAAGATGGCCTAGGCTATAAGAAGTTTGCCAAGACCCTGAAAGTGAGCTGAAGCTGGCGGGCCAAGACCTTAACAGGACAGGTTCCACTCAGAACAGGCCTCGCCATGACCAAATAAGTTGAGTGCACATGCTCAGCGTCATATCCAGAGGTTGTCTTTGGGAAATAGATGTTTGAGTGCTGCCAGCATTGCTGCAGAGGTTGAAGGGGTGGAGGGTCAGCCTGTCAGTGCTCAGACCATATGCCGCACACTGCATCAAATTGATCTGCATGGCTATCATTCCAGAAGGAAACCTCTTCTAAAGATGATGCACAAGAAAGCCCGCAAACAGTTTGCTGAAGACAAGCAGACTAAGGATATGGATTACTGGAACCATGCCCTGTGGTCTGATGAGACCAAGATAAACTTATTTGGTTCAGATGGTGTCAAGCGTGTGTGGCGGCAACCGGGTAAGGAGTACAATGACAAGTGTGTATTGCTTACAGTCAAGCATGGTGGTGGGAGTGTCATGATCTGGGGCTGCATGCAGCTGCTGGCACTGGGGAGCTACAGTTCATTGAGGGAACCATGAATGGAGGAGTGGAAGAGGACTCCATTGGCAACCTGTGAAGCTCTGGTGAACTCCATGCCCAAGAAGGTCAACGTAGTGCTGGAAAATAATGGTGGCCACACAAATAATTTACATTTTGAGCCCAATTTTGACATTTTCATTTAGGGGTGTACTCTCTTTTGTTGCCAGCGGTTTAGACATTAATGTCTGTGTGTTGAGTTATTTTGAGAGGACAGCAAATTTGACACTGTTGTACAAGCTGTACACTCACTACTTTACATTGTAGCAAAGTGTAATTTCTTCAGTGTTGTTACAAGAAAAGATATAATAAAATATTTACAAAAATGTGAGGGGTGTACTTACTTTTGTGAGATACCATATGTGTATTTTATAAATCATAATCTCTATCATATTCATGTAATTCTTCCACCTGAAGTACCTGTTTTATCCCGCTAGTCACTTTTCTTCCTTGTTCTAAATTAACCACACAAAGTACAGAAGCTGATCGTTGTTGGTGTGAACAGTTTTCATTTGGCTGTCAAATCAGAGGTACAGGAGACTGTGCAGATCCACAGCATGCCTGTATTGGGGAGTTCTTGCAGCCAGACACCCCTTGACCAATAACAGCTTACTTATAGCACACACACCCTTCCAATCACAGCCTGCCTCTTGAACATGCCCCCTGCTGTTTCTATAACTATATCTATAAGTATCCTTAAGTATACTTATATATCTATAAGTATCCCCTCAAAATAACTCAACACACAGCCACTGATGTCAAAACCGTCGACAACAAAAGTGAGTACATCCCTATATGAAAATGCCCAAATTGGGCTCAAAGTGTCATACAAAAAACGTATAGAAACCGTATAGCCTGCCTGTTGCCCCAGCTGGAAAAAAAACTATGGAATACAGGCACCCTATGTGTCTGCACAGTGTCCTTTAACCCCACCCCCATTATCAGGGAGAAAATATGAACGGTCGCATGACAGAAGGTAAGAAAGATCTTTTCTGAAACTAAGCAAAATTGGCTATGGTGCCTGCATAGTTATAACTGCCACAACTACTTTAAAACAAGGTAAAACCTATAAGAAAACCTCATTTGGTGACAATTGTACAATAATGGAAACTTCCTCACTTTGTAGAGCTTTCCCCCCATTTTCTGTTATATCTGTAGGACATGAAGAGATGGGAAGTCTACCCAAGGGATCACTGAAAACAAAAAAATAGAAATAAGCTGACACGGAATTGAACTAATCCCTATTTTAACCAAAATGTTTCAGCTATACATACTGACAGCCCTGATACAGTCTGGATTTTATTTTAGCACTGTCCACAGTTGCAGATGGGAAGGCGACAATTCTAGGTCATTAACTTTTTATTCACCTTGCCTCGTGGCAGGCAATGCCTTGTATAAAAGCTGCTGGAGTCTCTACTCACCACTGCACAATGGGTGTAGGATATCCTTGTACCGTGAAGAAAAGCTTTACAGACATGCCTTCCCAAACAGTGTGGGATCTAAGTCGTACTAAGATATCTGGAGCACGACTTGTGCATTCTTCATGGATCTGTCTCTGCAATGCCATCTTTTCTTCTACCTGCCAAATATAAATATGCATATGGTCAGTTCGTAATATGTATGCTGCAGGGGCCAAAGGGCTGATTCCCAAACCCTGTACGTTTAGCTGGGCCCTTGGTTCCCAAACCCTTCCCCCACATTATTATATGTGCTGTACTTGCTGCATTTACCTATTAAGCTCAGCTCTTCAGCCTCTCGTGTTTCTTTAACATTTTATTCAGTAACTATGGAAGGGCTTATAGAAAAAGTATTGCACAAGAGAACAAGTACAAGAAATGGGCCTAGAGTTAAGGAACAGTGCTGCAACCCCATGGGTTTGTGCTGTTGCAGTTTCATTATTATAATGTGTTACTACTATGTTTTCACACCCATTTGTCATCACTTTTCATTTCAGTGAAGGCACATATTCAACAAATAGCCATTGATCTGCTTACAGCAATTCTCTATAAGTATTAGCAATGTAACAAATGTTTGAGCCTTGTGTGTGGTATTTGTCCAGGGAATGTGCAGTGAATAAGACATACAGTAAAACCTTGGTTTGAGAGTAACTTGGTTTGAGAGCGTTTTGCAAGACAAGCAAAAATTGTTTATATTTTTTTTCTTGATATACAAGCAATGTCATGTCACAACTGAGTATAAAAGAGGAGAGAGGTGCTTCAAAGTGTAGCAATATGGTTACATTTAATGAAGGTACAATATTTAGCAACTCACATGGTTGATGATTAACCAGTTCCACACTGCCTACCATCTATTTACTGCGGCAGTGTGGACGCTGGCCGCAAATTGCCGTAAAAAGGCGGCGATCTGCGAATGGCCGCTAGTGGGGCACGCACGCGTGCCCGCCACACTCCTTAGGAGTGTGCCCGCAACTCGGGCGGACCCGATGTCCGCCGGCGAGCCGCGATGAGCGGCCACAGGCAAAGAACGGGGAACCGCCAATGTAAACACGGCAGTTCCCCGCTCTGTTAGTGGGGACATGGGAGATCTACTGATCCCTGTCACTGGGATCAGTTAGATCTCTCATGCCCATGGTAGCCTAACCCCCCCCCCCACAGTAAGAACACACCCAGGAAACATAGTTAACACCTAGATCTCCCCCTGCAGGTTAAGCCCTTCACTGCCAATGACATTTATACAGTAATTAGTGGACATTTAAATTTCTGATCGCTGTATAAATGTCATTGGTCCCAAAAAAGTGTCACAAATGTCCGACATGTCCGCTGCAATATCGCAGTACCACTAAAAGTTGCAGATCGCTGCCATTACTAGTAAAAAATAAAAAAATAAATAAAAACCCCAGAAATTAATTCTCACCATCCGTAAACACGGCCACTTTTGCGCAAACCAATAAATAAACGCTGATTGCATTTTTTTTTTATCACAAGTATGAGGAAGAATATAAATCGGCCAAAACCGGTGAAAAAAAAATTTGATATGTTTTTTTGGATTTGAATTTTAGCAAAAAGTAAGAAATTTGGGTTTTTTTGCAAAATGGTCGCTCTTCTTTTGTTTATAGCGGCGATCAAAAATGACACAGAGGGGATCAAATACCACCAAAAGAAAGCTCTATTTGTGGGAAAAAAAGGACACAAATTTTGTTTGGGTACAACGCCGCACGACCGCGCAATTGTCAAAGTGACGCAGTGCCGAATCGCAAAAAGTGCTCTGGTCCTAACCTGGGAAATTCTTCCTGGGCTGAAGTGGTTAAAGCAGGCACATCTAACTATGCAGGCACCTGGGGTAAAGATGTCCACATGGACCATCCTCTGCACCACCATCAACGTCATCCCTTCCACACTGCGATCAAGCCTCGCTTTCAGATAGTCTTCCTGGTCACCATTGCAGACTGACAGCGGTGAGAGCCGGCGGTGCAGAAGACGGTCTATGTGGACAGCTTTAACCCAGATGCCTGCATTCTTAGATGTGCCTCTTTTAATCATCAACCATGTGAGTTTCATTAAATGTAACCATATTGCTACACTTAGAGGTGCCTCTCTTCTCTTTTATACTCTGTAGCTCCTGCTGGATTTTGTTTGTAATCCCCTTGTGGAGGCTGCCATTTGTGGATGGACATTTTATGGTTACACTACCTATCACATAGCTGTAAGATTTTGGACTATAAACTGAATGACTTATGAACGAATGGTTGTGGAACAAATTATCTGAGTTTCTATTATTTCTTATGGGGAAATTCACTTTGATATAAGAGTGCTTTGGATTACAAGCATGTTTCCAGAACAAATTATGCTCGCAATCCAAGGTTTTACTGTAATAGGGTTGCTTTGCTAAAGGCAAATAGACTGTTCACCTTGCAAGTTCAGTTGCACTCTGTAAGGGAATTTCTGCAGACCTTGGTGAATGAGATGAAGCTCTACTGACTTCCATCATCCAATCATTTTCAAGCAGAAATGCTGTTTTTTGTACCTTACATGTGTTTGGGTATTCTTTGCAAAAAGAAGTTTCACTATATTCACTACACTATAAGGAGCATTCCCTTGCAAAACAGACAGTGTGATTGCCTTTACTAAATCAGCCCTGATGTGCTTGGATCCATCAGTCTCTCAACACTGCAGAGCATTTCCATCGTTGAAGTATAAGATCAAATAAATAGATCTTAGCCAAGCCAAAGGGAAAAATCCCTTGTGAATGCTCATTTTGTTATTTACAATCTCTTGCATCATAAGAAAGAATCCTGTATAATGCTGAGACACAGTAATCATTTTGAAACAGGTAATCATCAGAACTACAAATGCTGGAAGGGCTCAATTTGCCTGTATACAGGCATTTTTATTATTATTATTGCTATTATTGCTGATATGAATAATTTCTCTTTTGTAGCATGATACACATTAAGGACATACAGGGTTAACAATAATGGCTTTAGAATATTTTTAAAAAAATGTATATAATATGAATAAGAGTCCTATCCAAAAAAACGTAAAATTATAAGAAGGCTATAGACCTCAGAGGACTGTTAGAGATGCGGACACAAAACACTTGTTAGTGAGTTCTTTTTGAGCAGCTCATACATTCTATAAGTATGTTTTCTCTCCTTGGGAGAGCTATGGTGTCTTCTGGTGCATAAAATAGCCACCTGTAGTAGTTTAAATCAGAGAGATCTGGTTATTACCCTCACATGTCTATGGCCAGATTACAAGGAATGGGATTAATACAGTTAGGGTTGGTGGAACCAGTTGCATAGGAAGTCTAGAATTAATGTGTTGGAAGAGAATGGTGGGATGGGGCAATCTTGATATAAGGTACCCGTAGAGATTCCACAAAGATGTGGTTGGATCAGGTGATACACTTTTAGATGATATCTGTAGGCATCAACTGCTATTGCTGGAAAGTTTGGCATGCAAACAGCTGTATAGAACAACAGGAAGGATTTCATTAAAATGTAATGTAAAATAAATCTGTTTAGTCAGTGAAAGAACTCCACTTGACAAACTCCATTGTCCTTCCTACAATCCCTTTCAGACAAGTCACATGAGACATGTGTTGTCTGTCTAATTAGAACCCTTTCATGTCTTATGGCACAACCGACATATCTGGCTACATTTATCTTCTGCGCCCAGTCTTACCCACTTGAAATGCTAAGTATGGAAGCTGCCAATAGAGTAAATGTAGGGATATGACGATAGATAGATCTGAACAGTAAGAACGACAGCTAACATAAAAAAAGGTATTATTCAAGTAAGCACTAGACTTTCTACTGCTCATTGGTGTTTATCATCACTTATAAGGCCTCATGCACACAGGATGTTTTTTGATGTTTTTACAGCAGCTGTTTTCAGCTGCAGATGTTTTTTTTCTACAGTCAATAAACCCTCCATCATGTTATCCTGTGTTCATACCCAAGACCAGAGGGTTCTGAGAGACGTTTTTCAGCTGTAAAAACGCTCTGATGCCCAAAAATGCTCACTAACGCCACTCACCAATGTTTTTGGACATTTTGTATCCATTGAAAAAAGAATTAAAAAAAAACACTCATTGATGCCAGCACTAAAAAACGCTCATTAACGCTCACTAACGCTCATTACTAGAGTTGAGCGAACCTCTGGAAGTTCGGGTTCTGCTGGTCCGTCCGAACTTCGGGACAAAGTCCGGGTCCGGGTCCGGACGGAACCCGAACGATCGCACGGACAACGAACCCCATTGAAATCAATGGGGACCCGAACTTTTATGCACAAAAATGGCTGTAACAAAGTCCTGGAAAGCCCTAGAGGGCTGCAAAAGGAAGTAAAATGGGGGTAAGGGTAGGGCAAGTGCCCTACAAAAAAATGGGGACAGGGAAATAACTGTAAATATTTTTAAAAAAATAAAAACATAAAAAAAGCAAAAATGGAGGTGAATGTGGATCATCTTCAAACTGTGTCTGAAAAGTATTAATTAATGGTAGAAGCCATATAACTGTTCTAAAATCATCTTCAAACTAGGGCAAGTGCCCTACAAATAAATGGGGATAGGGAAAATAAATTAAAATCAAGTAAAAAAACGGGAAGGG
>BLSH010248974.1:1316157-1334614 GCA_018402905.1 Glandirana rugosa | reverse complement strand
AGCCTAAAGCTAAAACATTTATTTTCACTTTGTGTAAAGTTAAGGAATGGTTAAAATACTTGTAAAGTTTGTTGCAGTGTTTTTTTTTTTTTTTTTTTTGGCTATCTGTGTTCCTTTGGTGAGATTTCCCTTCATTTCTTGTCCCATAGCTAAAACAGGAGTGAAAGGATTTCCCTCCAAAGTGAGGGAATCCCTGATTGTCACTGGATTCACGTGAATTAGTGTCCCCATTGGAAGATTTCAGCTCTCTTCTTGTTCTGATGACAAGTCAACATTTTGGATTTTCTTTTACTTTCAATTTTGGGGATATTGGTAAATAGGGATGAGCTTGATGTTCAGGTCGAACGTGAGTTCGACTCGAACATTTGGTGTTCGATCGGTTGGGTTTTCCCGAACATCATGGGGCATTTGTGGCAACTTTGCGCACACATAATGCTTTCAAATGGTGGTGGAATGTCTCCCGCTGATTGGCCAAAGGATGCACATGACATGCATGCTTTGGCCAATCAGTGGGCGGCCTTCTGTGAGAGCTTTGATTGGCTAAAGGCAGGGTGCCTTTAATTAATCACTGCACAGCAGCCTCAATCCACGCCCCACTTTATATAAAGCCCTTGTACAGCGGCTCTATGTAGTTTGTTGGCAGTGGTGTTAGACAGATAGCTTAGGTTCCTGAATACAGGCAGTTTAGGTAGGTAGCTTTCTAACCTGTGTTAAAAAATAGAAAAGAAAATCTAAAAGATAGATAGCTAACTAAATAGATAGGGAGAAATATAAAATCTATCTGTCAGTTAGTGCAGACAGGTTAGTGTAGGGAAAAAAAAATATATATATACAGTCTAGTATATATATATATATATATATATATATATATATATATATATATATATACACAGTGTACTATATATCAATGTACACTGTACATACGGCATATAGTACACTTGAAGTGGTGTATTAATATATATATACAGCCTGGTATATATATATATATATATATATATATATATATATATATGGTCCGACATATATATATAATTATGTGGTGAAGTTCACATGTATTAATATATATATACAGCCTGGTATATATATATATATATATATATATATATATATATATACACAGCGCATTGAGTGTGCACTATATATCTGTACATACGGTATATAGTACACTTGATGTGGTGTATTGAAATATATACAGCCTGGTATATACATATAAATATATACACACAGCATATTGAGTGTGTACTATATATCTGTACATCCGGTATCCGGTATATAGTACACTTGGCGTGGTGTATTAAACTATATACAGCCTGGTATATATATATATATATATATATACACACACACACACACAGTGTATTGAGTATGCACAATATATCTGTACATACACTATATAGTACACTTGACGTGGTGTCTTAAAATATATACCGTTTTTAACCCTTTAACCCCCAGAGCCCTTTTTTACATTTGTAGTTTACAAGTTAAAATCAGTTTTTTAATAGAAAATTACTTAGAACTCCCAAACATTATATATTTTTTTTAACACCTTAGAGAATAAAATGTCGATCATTGCAATACGTTTTGCCAAACGGTATTTGCGCAGCGGTCTTTCAAGCGCAATTTTTTGGGAAAAAAAACACTTTTTTGAGTTAAAAAATAAGACAACAGTAAAGTTAGCCCAATTTTTTGTATATTGTGAAAGAGGATGTTACGCCGAGTAAATAGATACCATACATGTTACGGCTGAAAATTGCGCACACTCGTGGAATGGCAACAAACTCCGGTACTTAAAAATCTCCATAGGCGACGCTTTAAAATTTTTTCACGGTTACCAGGTTAGATGTGCAGAGGAGGTTTTTTGCTATAATTATTGCTCACACTCTGGCGATCGTGGCGATACCTCACATGTGTGGTTTGAACACCGTTTTCATATGCGGGCGTGACTTACGTATGCGTTTTCTTTGCTGCACGAGCTCGTGGGGATGGTGTCGCTTTCATTTTTTTTTTTTATTTATTTTATTTATTTTTTTCTTTTAACACTGTTCCTTTTAAAAATATAAAACATATAAAATATAAACATCCCTTGTGATAGTAATATATGGTGACAGGTACTCTTTATGGAGGGATGGGGGGTCTAAAAGACCCCCCATGCCTCCTTTACACTTCACAGTATTCAGATCGCCAAAAGCGGCAATTCTGAATACTGTAAACCGGAAGTAACGTTTTAACGTTGCTTCTGGAAATGTACGAAAGCAGCTTCCACAGGGACTCCACACAGCCAGTGGACATGCTGGATCAGAACTCCAGTCTCCCGGTGGGATGGGAGGCTGGAGAAGACCGGCGGACGGTGGCGGGAGGGGGGATGTCCCCTCCCACTGCCTGGGATAACAACCGAGCGGCTACCGAGCCGGATCGACTGTTATTAACAGATAGCCGGCCGCCTGCTCTAAAAAAATGGTGCCAGGGTATAGCCTGTAGCTGCAGACCATACCCTGATACTTCCACTTAAAGCAGCCACCGTTTATAAACAGCGATTCGCGTTAAGTGGTTACACCAATTTACCACAGCAGGGTCCGTTCCTGCGCCCAACAAAAGTAACTGCAAGGGGTTACAGCGTTCTGGCACTGACAACACCCAAGGCCCAATTTTTCACCACCTGTTTGACTGGGGGGGCATGTCATCACAATTTTTAACCACTTAGCATGGATCACCGTTCATAAACGGCGGAAGCTTTAAGAGGATGTATCGGGGTATAGTCTGCAGCTACAGGTTATACCCCGGTACCGTTTTTTAGAGCAGGCGGCCGGCTATCCGGTGATATTGGCCAATCCGGATGTTTACATTCCTTGTGATAGCAATAAAAGTGATCAGAT
The DNA here is from genome assembly GCA_018402905.1 of Glandirana rugosa. Lineage (NCBI taxonomy): Eukaryota > Metazoa > Chordata > Amphibia > Anura > Ranidae > Glandirana > Glandirana rugosa. The sequence goes on along the minus strand of BLSH010248974.1, from coordinate 1,331,741 downwards.
TTTTTTTTTAAACAGTGTTAAAAAAAAAAATAAAATAAATAAAAAAATGTAAAAAAATTTAAAGCGCCGCCGTAACCGCAAGTTCGCTCAGCAAAGAAAATGCACGCATACGTAAGTCAAGCCCCCATATGAAAACGGTGTTCAAACCACACATGTGAGGTATCGCTGCAATCGCCAGAGTGTGAGCAGTAATTCTAGCTAAAGACCTCCTCTGCACCTCTAACCTGGTAACTGTTAAAAATGTTTAAAGCGTTGCCTATGGAGATTTTTAAATACCGTATTTTGTCGCCATTCCGCAAGTGTGCACAGTTTTCAACCCTAACATGTATGGTATCTATTTACTCAGCGTAAGATCCTCTTTCACAATGTACAAAACAACTGTGCTAACTTTACTGTTGTCTTATTTTTTGACTCAAAAAAGCAATTTTTTCCAAAAATATTGCGCCTGAAAGACCGCTTCGCAAAATACTGTGTGACAAATAGTATTGCAACGATCACCATTTTATTCTCTATGGTATTTGAAAAAAAAAATATAATATTTGGGGGTTCTAAGTAATTTTCTAGCAAAAAAAATTATTTTAACTTGTAAACAACAAGTGTAAAAAAGGGCTCCGGGCCTTAAGTGGTTAAACTAGTTTACAACAGCAGGTCCCGTTCCTGCGCCCAACTAGAGTAACTGCAAGGGGTTACAGTGTTCTGGTACCGCCAGCACCCAAGGCCCAATTTTTCGCCACCTGTTTGACTGGTGGCTTTCATCACAATTTGTAAACTAATTTACAACAGCAGGGCCCATGCCAAAATTTAAAAAAAAATGACGTGGGGTTCCTCCCCCAAAATCCAAACCAGGTCCTTCAGGTCTGGTGTGGATTTTAAGGGGAACCCCGCACCATTTTTTTTAAAAAAGGGCGTGGGGTTCCCCCAAAATCCAAACCAGACCCTTATCCGAGCATGCAGCCCTGGCATGGCGAGCGCCCCCCTCTGAACCATACCAGGCCACATGCCCTCAACATGGGGAGGATGCTTTGAGGTCGTCCCTAAAGCACTTCGTCCCCATGTCGATGGGGAGAAGGGCCTCATCCCCACAACCCTGGTCAGTGGTTGTGGGGGTCTGCGGGCAGGGGGCTTATCAGAATCTGGAAGCCCCCTTTAATAAGGGGGCATCCAGATCCCGACCCCCCTATGTGAATAGGTATGGGTACATTGTGCCCCTACCCAGTCACCAAAAAAGGAGTGTAGTGTAAAAAAAATCTTCTTTCTTCCTCCATCTTCTCCCTGCTGCTGCAGTCCGGCCCCTGCGCGACTCCCAGAATGGGCGGTCTTCACAATGACAGTTCTTTAATAAGAAGGGGCAGGGCCACCCAGTGATGTAACCGAGTGAACCCGCCCCCTTCTGATGTTATGCAATGTCAGAGGGGGTGGGTCACCCATTTACGTCACAGTGTGGCCCCACCCATTCTTATAAAAGAATTGTCATTGTGAAGACCGCCCATTCTGGGAGATGCGCAGGGGCTGGACTGCAGCAGCGGGGAGAGCAGTGGAGGTGAAAGAAGAAGAAGATGATGAAGATGAAGATTGAAGAGAGGAAGCAAAAAGACCTAGGGACCCCTTATTAAAGGGCATTCCAGATTCCGATAAGTCCCCCTGCCCACAGACACCCACAAGCACTGGCCAGGCTTGTGGGGAAGAGGCTCTTGTCTCCATCAAAATGGGGGCAATATGCTTTGAGGTGGGGGGACAGAGCCCCCCCTCACCGTCAATACATTACAGTCGCTATTTTAAATGACAATTTTTCCTATGGAAATGTCATTTCCTCTGGCTATGTTCTACACCTCACAGAGATGCGCCTTTTTACACACAGACTAAGGACACCCCCCAGGCACAATATTTAAAGGAATGTTTCTTTTTTTTTTCACTAAGCATTATTAACCACTTAAGGACCGGAAGGATTTCCAGCTTTAGGACCGGAGCCCTTTTTGCGATTCGGCACTGCGTCGCTTTAACTGACAATTGCGCGGTCGTGCGGCGTTGTACCCAAACGAAATTGGCGTCCTTTTTTTCCCACAAATAGAGCTTTCTTTTGGTGGTATTTGATCACCTCTGCGTCATTTCTGATCGCCGCTATAAACAAAAGAAGAGCGACAATTTTGCAAAAAAACCCAAATTTCTTACTTTTTGCTAAAATACAAATCCAAAAAAAAAATATAAAAAAACATTTTTTTTCACCGTTTTTGGCCGATTTATATTCTTCATCATATTTGCGATAAAAAAAATCGCAATCGGCGTTTATTGATTGGTTTGCGCAAAAGTGGCCGCGTTTACGGATGATGAGAATTCATTTTTGGGGTTTTTATTTTTTTTTTATTTTTTACTAAAAATGGCGGCGATCTGCGATTTTTAGTGGTACTGCGATATTTCAGCGGACATGTCGGAACATTTTGACACTTTTTTGGGACCATTGGCATTTATACAGCGATCAGTGCTATAAAAATGCACTGATTACTGTGTAAATGCCATTGGCAGTGAAGGGGTTAACCTGCAGGGGGCGCTCTAAGGGTTAACTGTGTTCCCTGGGCGTGTTCTTACTGTAGGGGGACTTGCCTAGCTGGGGAAGGGAAGTGGTCACAGCCTTCGTGTACAGGAAGGCTGTGATCACTTCCCTTCCCCCTCACACAGAGCGGAGGTCCGTGTTTACTTACACGGACCTCCGTTCTTTCGCTCCGGGGGGGGCATCGCGGGTGGCCGGCGGCAATCCAAGCCGCCGCACCCGCTCCCAGGCCCCCCCCGAACACAGTGAGCGCGCGCGCGTGCCTCCGGCGGCGCGCGCGCGCGCTCACAGTATCTCTGTATCGCAGCCGCCGTTGTATGACGGCGTTTTGCGTTACAGAGCCACTTTGCCGCCGTCAATCTCCGATCGGCGGTCGGCAAGTGGTTAAAATCACTGCTCCTGAAAAAACGATTGATTTAAAAACTTTTTTTTAATTGATACATGTCCCCTAGGGCAGGACCCGGGTCCCCATACACTTTTTAGGGCTATAATATTGCATATAAGCCTTCAAAATGAGCACTTTTGATTTTTCATGTTCGGGTTCCGTAGACTTTAATGGTGATCGGATGTTCGCCTGAACGTTTTGTCTGTTTGCCTGTTCTGGTGTGAACCGAACCAGGGGGTGTTCGGATCATCCCTACTAGTAAATAGGACGAATAGAGAGGGTGAATCTTCCTAACAGGGGGCACAGACAGCAATAAAGATCTATCCAAAAATGAATAAAAAAGTTTCACCTTTAGTTAATTTAAGGTAAGTTAAGCTCTTGCTACTACAACGTACTACTACTGCTACTGTTACTACTACTACTAATACTACTACTACTAGTGTGTTAATGATTCAAAGCATATCAAAAGTAAAAAAATATGTCATGATTTTAGTTTGCTTCTAACCATCCATGCATGGTACACGGTTGCATGTACCTTTTTTTAAATGCAGGGACAGAGTATTCTTGAACATCTCTATCAGCCCCACAAACGCATTTTATTCTTGAACCGGAGAAGGAAGTTGCAGAACTTCTTGCAGCAGAAGCTGAGGTGCTACTTCTGCAGTGACAGAGAGGAGATGATATCCAATCAATCTATTGTAGCACTTTCATTTGACAAACATCCCACTTTCTTGAATAAATAATTTTTGTCTATTCTTGCTTTATTTTTATTTTTTTCCTATTTAGGAATATAATGTCATATTATTAAAATGCATTAAATTGAAAACATTTTTATTTTATTTTTTGTTTGTGTTTCAAGCTGCCCCAGAACTGTACTTTAGCTTCCTGAAGCCCCAGAAAATAGGTCATTTAATAAGTGATTATGAGTTCATTTAGAATATATGCATATGCTCATTAAAGTGGAACTCAAAGTGTATATTACCCCTAAGATTTAATAAATGTGGGAAATGTGTATTTTTTTTTTTTTAGCTTACTAACTTTTTAGCTTTTTATTTATCCTACCTGTTTTAAAACCCTATTGATCCTGACAGGTACCTTGGGTCCTTACTTCAAACAGACCATGGTAAACACGGAATAAGATCCATGCTGCCATGGTCAGTTTGCGCTCCTGTGATGTCTGTCAGGAGTTACAGGATGGCATGCCTACACAGCGTGCCTGAATCTCTTTTGCAGTCATGCCCCCTCCAAGTTCCTATTCATTTAGTAAGGGGGTGGGTGTGGCATACATTACACATAGTGGGTATATCATGCAGCGGTTGAGCAGGAATACTGACACAGCGGGCAGGTGAATAGGTTTATATCACACACACAGCAGTGGAATTACTTCCCTATATGTGATTGCTGCATCGCAGGGCCAGCTATAGTTTTGACAGTAGTGCTGCAGCTGGGAGCCACTGTTAAAACTGAACCTGGTTCTGGACTGAAGCACATACTTATGGGGAAGTTGCTTCTCCAATGTGCTGCATGTGACTAAGCCATAGATTGGGACTTTTCCACTGTGTCCTCCCCTTCTAAACAGTTAAAGTGGTTGTAAACCCGATTAATGAAATTTGATCTAAGCACATACTGTATATCTGTAGTGTTTACTTATCTCTCTCCGAAGCTCTAAATGCCATTCCTCTCTGGTGCTCCATTCCCCTGTTATCAGCACGAGTCATGTCTGACAAGTTCTCTGACACATGAGATAACATTAGCTAAAAAATTGTGTTGGGGAGGGAGATTAGAGGGAGATAAGCAGGGAGCCTGTCTATTCAGAATATAGCTCTACATGTCTCTTCATTCCTCTGCCTATGTAAGGGGGGGGGGGGTGTCCCTTTCCTCAAATCAGCTCTTACATAGTGCAAATACAGTCTCTCCATCCACCCTACGTACTGCTAAATAATGAAGGAACATTGTTAACATGATCTTCACTTTTCAAGGGGTGTAGAAAGGTGAAGACTGCAGATATACAAGTAAAACTTATGTAGGAGGATTTGTTTAATCTCTGTGAATCATCTGAGGCTGTTCACTTCACTGGGTATATGTCAGGGTTTACATCCACTTAAGAGGGACTGGTGAGGCTGTGATGTCACCTGCCAGCCACAATAAAATAATAAAATAATGGTTAAATAATTGTCATTTAAAGAAATAAAAATATATTGAGACATGTAATTGTATATGCTGTAAATTGGTGCCCTTTTTAAGCAGTGTGTTCACAAATACTTTAACTCAAAAGGCAAATCTTTGCTATGCTGTAGGAAATATTTTGGATTGTTAATTGTGGCTAAGCATTATTCTGAAAACGTTACATTTTGTTTTGCATTCCCCCTAAAGGTAACAGTGTACATTGGTGTGTGAGGGTACCTATACCCTCCTGTTCCTAAAGCCTCATAGCTGTAGTTTGGATGTGTGAGATATAAGGCTCTACTGTCTCTGATTTCTAGTCTCTAGAGATGTGGAATGAGATTTAGTGATATCACTACTGTGTTGTTCACTGTCTCCTTGATGGAGTTTCTGAGGATAAACATTTCCTTTAACTCCACAAAAACATACAGTGCATAGAACATCAGTAATATGGAAAATCAGCTGCAGGGAGAGCTGAGGCAATGAGCTGCTAGCCCTTTGCCCTCTGAATGCCAATTTTGAGGACAGCTTCCAGAGTTCAATTCCTCTTTAAAAGGAGGAAGCCTTCCAAATAGGCCATGCAGGTCTAATCATTTGACCCAACTATCACTGTCAAAATGATATTGCTAAATATTAGAACTACAGTGGTCATTTGGCTCCTGGACATAATTATAATCTATACAAATGTATTGAGTAGTCATCATGTATTGAGAATTGTATATATTGCTCCAGTAATAATCTTCTGTAAGAGGTGAAAAAAGGCCCCAGTCTGTTTAAGAAAGATCAAATTGTAAGACAATAGATCCAGTAAAATATTGAATACTTAATGTATATTTTTACTGTTATTCAATTTCTGTAATGATTCCTTTATAATGAAAGCTTGGATCAGTCTATCCCAGTCAATTCTACCAGAAAACTGTGTAGAAATGTGCCCAAAAGACAGATTTCAACATATAGTACAGTGTTACAAATTATATTTATGTGAGCACTACTTACCTTTGTGCAGAATATTCCTTAACTACATATCTGGTGTCAATATTTCTGTATGATTGGTCATAATGCCTGTGCCTCTTCTGATAGAAAGGGACAACCTTCGAAGACATGGCTCCAGCCTGACCTTATAACTAGAATGAAAGATATTTAAAATGATATCAAGGTTAAAGCACATACAGCCATAATAACAGGTATATCCAGTCTACTAACTCATTCTCTCAAACCACGTAGAACCACACAGCAACATTATAATAGGCAGAAAATATATATGAAAATATGATAGGTTAACCACTTCAGCCCCGGAAGGATTTCCCAGGTTAGGACCAGAGCACTTTTTGCGAATCGGCACTGTGTCGCTTTAACTGACAATTTTCGTGCTCGCCCTTTAGCTGCACCTGCGCGAATCGCCGCCTATTTGCGGCAATTAGCGGGACGCATCCAGACTGCCACAGTAAATATACTGCGCACGGTGTGGAAGCAGTTAAGTAACCAATAGTCCAAAATTACAGAAAAATCAATATATATATAGATGGAATAGGCACAAATAAAATATATTAATAAATAGATGATGTAGTATAAAACAGAGGGAAACATCTAATTAAGTATAATGATTCAAATAGATAAGATAGATAAACTAATCTAAATCACTCTGATCTGTCCTGGAAGCCCTGCAGAAAGAGGATTAAGAAGAACAGAAAGTTCAAATCCCCAGATCACTATTTTGGCTGTGTGGGCACTGACAGCTCATCATCCACGACTGTGGGAACTGGGCCAGCAGTTAGGGTGTATAATGTTAGACCACCTTTTCCTTTTTTCTGAAAAAAAAGGCACCCAAAATTGTCAATAGGTGATGCTGTAAAAGGCCTTAAAGGTCATCATTTTAGGGTTAACCTTGAATGATAATCCTAGAATTATTTATCTCACTCTGGCGTGCACAGCGATACCTAATATGTGTGCTTTAATCATCATTTTCATACATAAACACACTGGATTTGTGCATTGTGTGAATGTGTGGGGTTCAAAAATGTATTTATAATTGATTTTATTAAAAAAAAAAAATGTAAACCTCTTTTTTTCACTTAAAGAAGAACTGCAGTCTGCTCACATAAGTTGTAATAAAAACATCTTTGCCATTCTGAAGTTTCCCTCCAACCACTTTGCATATTAGTTTATATACTGTGATTCTGTACTTGCAAATATGCTGCAGAAATCTCCCTACACTAAGTCTGGCTGCAGCCATTTTAACTGTGGGCAGCTGAAGCTGCTGCCTGTTCACTTCCTGGATTTACACACAGAGGCACACCTCCAGCTCCGCAGCTCTCATTGGTGCCCTCATGACTCACCCCCCCTCACTTCCTGGAAAACTCTCACAAGAGTGAGAGAGAGAGAGTGCAACGCTTTACAACATGAGGACAGACAGTACAGTTACAGTGCAATTCAATACAGGAGGAATTGGAGGGCCCTGCTCTTAGAGCTTACAATCTAATATCAAGCAGGCTGAAAATCCACCTGTGTGATATCATATATGGAGTGGCAGGTTCTCTTTAACGAGACATTGAGGGTTTATTAGACCCCTAATGTCACCTCTGCTTACCATTGAAGCTAATCAAGCCCAGATTGTATTGAGAAGCTTCTTCCTTCCACAGTGGTTGGGGAAAGACAGCACTGACACCACAAGCAAACAACTGCTGGGATAATGATCAGTGAATCAATGTTCATTTATTTCCCTTCATTCTACTTGCTGACACATGCCATGGATGTGCCAGGCCAGTCCAGCAAAGTCAGCCCCAAAGCTGACCAACTGATGCTAAAAGAAGTCTCCAAGAACTCCAAAATTTACTACAATTGGGGCCATCTACAATCAGAAAGAGATTACATTATTCAACCTGCATGAAAGGTATATTGCATAAAAAACATTTGCTATCCAAAAAGAACATTAGAGCAAGATTACAGTTTGTTATTGAACATATGCATATAGACCAGGCCTGGTACAATGTTCTGAAGACTGATCAGCCTAAGGAAGAGTTGTTTGGTCACAGTAACAGTAGACCTGTAACATGTAAAAATGAAGACAGTATTTCAGGAGAAGAAACTCAAAACAACTCTAAGGCATGGTGGTAGAAATGCTGTGGCTTGGGGTTGCTTCACCACTTCAGGGCCTGGTAGCTCAGAGTAATAAAGTCAAAATTACATTCTTTACCATGTCAAAGATTGTTTGATGAGAATGCGAGGCCATCTGTTGAACCGTTAATTTGTCTTTAAACACAACATTGATTTAAAGCACACTAGAAAATGGCTCAAAAGAAAGGAATGTTGGAGACTGGTGGGCAGTTATACAAAATGCCTAGAAAAAGTAATTTCTGCTAAAGGGGGGAATATCACCTTTTGATGCCAAGAATATGCTAACTTTTATCTCAGCTTACCATTACATCTATTGACATTTTTATTGCATAAATGATTGAAGAGGCAACATTTCCTTGCATTCTTATTCAAGTGTATCATCTTTATCTGTAGACAATGTTTGAACAAAGATCCAATGGCTGCTTGTTTATATATGTTGAAAATATCAACAATTTCAATGAGGTGTACTTAATTTTTCATGTGACTATACAGTCTATATATATACACACAGTCATATATATATATATATATTATATTTATATATTTAGATTTTTTTTATTTATTACTAAGAAATAAATGATACATCTTTCTCACTAGAGGAATTGTTTTTAACCACTTAAGGACCGGAAGGATTTCCCACCTTAGGACCAGAGCACTTTTTGCGATTCGATGGACTACTCAGTCTTTTTCTGCCGTCACTTTTCTATGTTTCTATGATTCAGCACTGCATCACTTTAACTGACAATTGTACAGTCGTGCGACGTTGTACCCAATCAAAATTTGCGTCCTTTTTTCCCCACAAATAAAGCTTTCCTTTGGTGGTATTTGCGTCATTTCTGATCACCGACATAAACAAAAAAAGAGCGACAATTTTGCAAAAAAAAAAAACATTATTTCTTACTTTTTGCTAAAATACAAATCCAAAAAAAAAATATTAAAAAACAAATTTATTCATCAGTTTTGACATTCTTCCTCATATTTGTGGTGAAAAAAAATCACAATCAGCGTTTATTGATTTTCATTTCTGGTGTTTTTACAATTTTTTTTTTATTAGTAATGGCGGCGATCTGCGATTTTTATTGGGACTGTGATATTGCAGCGGACATGTCGGACATTTCTGTACTGTATAAATGTCATTGGCAGTGAAGGGGTTAACCTGCAGGGGGCATTGAAGGGATTAAGGTGTCCCCTAGGCGTGTTCTAACTGTGAGGGGGCTGGGATACCTCCGGCATAAGAGATCTAACTGATCTCAGTGACAGGGATCAGTAGATCTCTTATGTTCCAACTGACAGAACGGGGAACTGCCTTGTTTACATCGGCGGTTCCCCGTTCTTTCCCTCTGGCAGCTCATCGCGGCTCGCCGGCGGGCATCGGGTCCGCCCGAGCCCTGGGCACACTCCTCCGTCAGTTCGTAAATTGCGGAATAGAGCCACGCTGTCACCATAAATAGGCAGCGCGTGGGCAGCAAGTAGTTAAGCGGACTTCCACGCTGGCAGTTGAAAGTAAAAAAAAACTATTGCAGACAATTAAAAATTCGGGAAAAAAACTGCGTCGGGTCCCCCCAATGGGAACCCCCATGCAATTTTTTTTTTCTTCTGTAGGGTCCCCCCTCTCAAAATGCATACCAGACCCTTATCCTTTGTTTATTGACCTAGCAGGAAAAGGGTGAAAGTGTCTGGTATTGAAATGGTTAAATGCCACCATAAGAAAGCTCTATCTATCTGAACACAATGTAGCAAAGTGATTTATACGACTCAACAATTTTAGTTAACAGCTGAATTCACACATGCGGTGCGGTGACAGACATTTTACTGCATTGTAAAACACCTGTCACGACAAGGACACACAGAAAACAATTGTTTCCTGTGTGTCCCATTCACACTGCAATGCAGCTTGGAGCTGCAGTGTAGCGTGCTGCAATAAGATGCAGGCATACTGCATTTTATCACAGTTCAACATACCAAATCGCATGGAACATGAATGAAGTATACATTTTGTACACTTCACATAATGTTTTTACAAAAAAAAAGAAAGAAAGGGAGCCGTGTGATGTGCTGAATTCCGCACCATACTGCCCCCTACTGCAGCCGGGAATGAACAGCTTGTCCGAGTGGTAAAGTGCTCCGGCATCTCTCCATTGCTGTGCAAACTTAGTCTAAAGGGGAAAAAATATATTAAAATGGCAAAGTCACGTTATGAGCTGCTCTTTTATAATATATCGGTATGAGCACTGTTATCATCTCATATACAAACTGGTGCAATAAATATATGTAAACTTTTGCCCTCCTATTCATCATCTTAAAAGAAAATATGTAGGAAAAATGGAAAAACATATTCCCATATACACAGTCAGCTCCTGGTTGGATTTGATCCAAAAAATCCAGCACAGGAGAGCCTTGTCCTAAGTATAGCACTGGCCAGCTGATCCTCCAAACTGCACACAAGTGGTTCCACTTCTTACGCATTCTAGTCTTAACCTAGTTGTGTTATATGTCAAGGTAATAATAAGATAATCTGCCCTTACTCTGAAACCTGAGGCCCATACCTAACTGGCTGAATTTGCTACCTGACTCCAGCATATGAAACTGATACTCAATCTGATTCTGAAACACATAACCCTGAGGTCTCATTCTGACATGTAACTTTGACGTTTGACTCTGACTCCTGACTTAGACGTTCAACCTTAGAGCAGTATTAAAACAAAAACTTATTATAATCAGCTTACCAATTCTTAAATGTGGGGGCTGCATTCATTTTCCTTTTTTATTCTTTTTTTTTTATTTTCACAATAATCTCTTATTTTTCAACATCCTTCATTTAACAGACCAAGCTATCCAATATAAGTGACAGTTAGAAGGTTGAAACAAACCAGTTACTACTGACAGGGGTGCTTATAATGGTCAGCTTTTATTATTCCACGTGAAACTTTAATTCCAAAAGGAAAAAAGAAACTGTTGCTGTCACTGTCAATAAGAAAGAAGGTCAGTAGACATTTTTAGGGGTCAAGCTGACTCTTTGCATAAGACGTAATCAAGATTTGAAGAAAGACTTACAGTTTGAGAGAAGACTTGGAAGAGTAAAAAGCATAGTGTGGTATATCTAAAATGCACACTGTATTTCTCTCCCATCCTTGTGCATAATTAAGGGACCTGGTTGGGAAAGGAGGTCAAGACTGCTCACCTATCTCTCCTCGTGACAACCACCAAGCTAGGTCGAGCCCAAGCTGATCTCCTTGGGTGTTTGACTGACTACTAGCAATACATATGCAGTTGTTTCAGAAAGGCTTGTTTTCTGTTGTTCATATGAGTGATAGGAGTAAGGATTGTTTGTTTGTTTTTTAACAGACATTCCATAAAATTAATGGTGGTTGGCAACCCATAGATACTTTAGGAAAAATTGTGTAAACAGATGGCAAAACTTTACTGGGGCTTGCATTAACCTAAATAATCCTTGCCAGCTAGCTGCATCACTTTTCTGGGGGGCAGAGAGGAGCTTGTATATTGCTTTTAGGCATCTCTTTGCAGAATAGGAGTCAAAGCTTGGGCTCTATTTAACAACACCTTCATAAATGGCACTTATATTTGACAGCATCTATTGTTAAATGTTGTGTGTATGCTGTAAGTTTCTTTTTTCTAGAGGGTGACCAGAAGTGACATTTAGTGTCTTCAGCAATTTAGTGTTCTCAACAATGCTCCTAGCAGGGCTAAAATAAGCATCTGTTTTATTTCTCTGTACCTTAACCATTTGTCCACAATTTAAAAAGATCTGCTGCAATGTTTGTTAAAAAAAAAAAAACATGTATGTGGCTGAATCGAGTCCAACCAGGGCTTTCAACCTTTAATTTTGAGGATGAGCAACAGTAAAGGCAGTGTTTGTCTGGGTCTAAGTGTTCCTCCTTCTCCTCCCAAGGTTTAGTGGAAAGTTTATAACCCAAGCTAGCCCTAAAGAGTGTGGTAGAGACATTAGAGTCTCCAACCTCCTTTTTGGAAAGTTTTGAAGAGGTCCAGTTCCTCTGTAATGAATGTATTGTTACTGTTAGTTAATACATTTTTAAAAATGAAACTCATTGTACACCTTCCTCCATTTAACTTTTGCCTTCCCATAATAGATAATCATGGTTTTGCAGCATTCTTTCAAACCAAAGCCACCTTGGGCAAATTCAACAATGAAATCAGAACTGCATTAATTTGCTACTGATACCCTTCATGTAAACGTCTTCATTACAGCAAAGGCTTGATATCTACCTATTCTCCAATCGAAGAGAATTACATAGATCCAATATCATGCTCCTGTTGCCAATTTTATGTCACATGATCTGTGGCTTAGACCCTTTTAAGTTTTGGGGACTGATTAATGTAAAAAATAATAGTTTTACCCTGGTGTATTTACTTCAAATACCTCACTGAGTCAAGACAAAGCATTATATATTGTAAATTTCACTTATTATGATTCTGTATAATTAAAGTTCTTCAAGGTGAAATCATCTTTTTGCAGCAGAACCAATGTCCATTTACACAAATAATTGCAAGCTAAAAGATATTTTTCAAAGCGTTTGCCATTTTTTATTTTGTGATTCACAATGTTTAATAGATACAGTAAAATGAAACATTCCTTACATTTGTCAATAGGAAATAAGGAAAACAAGATTCCCAGTGACCCCTGCACATTTGTGTCTCCAGTGATCCCAGCATGTCCAGTGACTACTGCACTCCTGCTTCACCTTGTGACCTCATAGCACTCTGTGATACCATTACATCATCTGTCAACCTGTGACAGAGCATCCTCACACAGTGACTCTGGAGCATCCTGAATCAACCTGTGACTCCATGATGCACTAAGCCTCTATGCTCAATCCTAGGTACATTTCTGTATTTCCTGAACAGACAGTTAAGCTCCCCTTGTAGATGAAAACCACTGTCTATGACATCAAATTACATTTTTTTCTCTCACATCTTTTCTGAGATTATGTTGTAAGCCCACTAAGCAATACTTGTCTTTTTACAAACAATCATCTAAGAGCAATTGGTTCCCTGGGTGCTAACTAATTTGATATTTCATAATGTAATACATTTGTAAAATAAGACTACTTTTATCAGTTAAGGGGTCATGAATACATAGACATTGTTCAAGTTTAGCTTGTAATCGTAGCTTGTAAATACTAGTCTCAAGTACATTAAATTCATCAAGCATTTAAAAGGCCTTGGGCAGCTTTTATAAAAGTACTTTTCAGCTCCAGGCTTGGAAAGCTGAATACAGATCATAATGCGTGTGCCTTCTGTAGAGCTGATGTGTCTAACTGATATTGCTCTAAAGCTTCTTTGCTAAGCATCTGTTCAATCTGTGCTTGTTATAAAAAAACTTTGTTCATTCAGCATAGCAGACGATTCCAATGAGAGTTAAAAAGAACTAAACTGTGGAAGCTCTCCCCAATAAAAGGCAGACAGAGGACAAAGGACTAGTCACCAGTATGTTCTGAGTTTTCCCTGAAGCTGATCTTTTCCCAACTACTGACTTATCATGCCTTGTTCTGCACTGTGTATCTGCATGGAGACAGACATTTTTTAGATGCAGGGCTTTGTTTCCTCATATCAAAGCCTCCAGCAAGGAGAACAGTGAATAACAATATCGCTACCAAATCTCACTCCAAATCTGCTAAGACAACAGTCATAGGCAGCGGTGCCTTAGTTCCCACAATGCAGATATATAGCTATGAGGTCATAGGCAAAGGATGCATAGGCACCCTCACATACCAGGAAGGGCGCTGATGTGTTATAGGAAGAATTTAAGGAAAAATATATAAATATATATTCAGGCTACTGCATGAGCCAATTAACATCTCTAGATGTTACCTATAATTTTCTAAATCTTTACTTTTTGATTTCAGTTTCATTAAACTAAAGTGTAAAACTACCTACAACTAAGAAAAAAGTTTCAGCTTTGACTGGGCTTTTTCTATAATTCCTGACCTCTTGGTGTCCAAACAATTATTACCCGTTTTCAAAAAATAGATAAAATCCTAGACTAGAATAACCCTATAGGAAACATTATTCATGGCTCACAAGAACCGTTGCTGCCAACACTGTTAACAGTTCATAAAATCTGTATAAAACACATGACTGAAGACTAAGGAGTCTATGTATAGAAGATGCCCGCCGTCCGCCCGATCGGGTGTTCCACCAATACTAGGAAGTAGATGCCTTCACCGGTGCTCTGAATCTGCTGACCCGATCGTTATCCGCTGGTGGCTTCCCATCCGGATCGGTGACAGACAGGACTTTTCTACAGTGTTCCTTTACTATTCACTCTACTCCTTTTATGAGAAATACTCATACGTTGGATTAAAGGTTGTTTTTATGCAACACTTAAAAGGCACTGTGTATCTCTCTCTCTCTCCTTCCCTGTTTAAAGTACTGTCCAGTAGTCTTAAGTAGAGATGAGCGAATTCTAGAAGTCCGGGTTCTGCTGGTTCGGCCGAACTTCGGGACAAAGTCCGGGTTCGGGTCCGGACAGAACCCGAACTTTGTCCCGGACCCCGAACCCCATTAAAATCAATGGGGACACTGACTTTTAGGCACAAAAATGGCTGTAAAATAGTCCTGGAAGGTCCTAGAGGTATGCAAAAGGAAGGAAATGGGGGTAAGGGTGGGACAAGTGACCTACAAAAAAATGGGGACAGGGAAATAACTTTAAATATTTTTAAAAAAAGAAAAACATAAAAAAAAGCAAAAATGGAGATCATCTTCAAAATGGGTCTGAAAAGTATTAATTAACGGTAGAGGCCATAGAACTGTTCTAAAATCATCTTCAAACTGTGTCAAAAAAGTATAAATAAGCCGGGAGAACCCATATCACTGTTCTGGAAAATGTGTGTGTCACTTTAACCAGTTAACAACCGCCCCATAGACAAATGACGTCTACAGGGCGGTTGCTTAATTCTGGGAGCTGTGAGCGGCCTTTCACCACGTGATCGCGCCGTCAAATGACGGCGTGATCACATGTAAACAAGCCGGCGGAAGCGCCGGCTTGTCTCTCCTCTCCGCACCGATCGGTGCAGTGTGAGAGGAGAGAGGGGGGAGAGAGGACACGCTGCAGCACTGTGGGCGATGTGCAATGCCCACAGCGCTGCCTAGTGACAGAATACACCCCCCCACCATCTATTTACCACCCACCCACCACCCCCCAGCCACCATCAGCCACCCACCACCCACCCAGCCATCCACCCCCCACCCATCCTCACCCAATCCATCCTCACCCACCCACCCATCCATCCATCCATCCATCCATCCATGCTCACCCATCCATCCATCCAGCCATACCTACCTACCCACTCGTACCTACCTACCTACCTACCTACCTACCCACCCACCCACTCCTAC
>BLSH010248974.1:1268261-1292315 GCA_018402905.1 Glandirana rugosa | reverse complement strand
AAAAATAGGGGGAGCACTATTTGGCAAGCGCTGCTGGGACAACAAAGCACTCTGTCCACATAATCACTTATTTTTACCCACTGGAAAGAAACTGGGCTACAGCAGCAGCTGCACTTACACCCAATTAACTCACTTTATTTCTGCACCATAGGATAAGCGCTGTTAGACCAAGATCTTATATCTTGTTTCATAAAAAATTCATATAACTACCGTATTTGCCGGCGTATAAGACGACTTTTTAACCCATGAAACTCTTCTCAAAAGTCGGGGGTCGTCTTATACGCCGGGGATTAGGGCCGGTTCACAACCACTTCCCGACCAGCGCCGTAAATAGGCGGCGGTCGGGTTTGAGTGGCTCTCCCGGGACATAGACCGACGTCACTTCCGGTTTACTCGGCGGCTAACGGCGCCAGTTTTAAAAAAGTGACAGTATTCAGAATCGCCATTTTTGGCGATCTGAATACTGTAAAGTGCAAAGGAGGGATGGGGGGCCCTCCAAAAAGAGTACCTGTCATCATATATTACTATCACAAGGGATGTTTACATTCCTTGTGATAGTGATAAAAGTGATCAGATTTTTTTTTTAAAGGAACAGTGCTAAAAATAAATAAAAAAAAAAAAAAAAGATTTAAATCGCCACCGCCCCCGCGAGCTCGCGCAGCAAAGAAAACACATACGTAAGTCGCGCCCACATATGAAAACGGTGTTCAAACCACACATGTCAGGTATCGCCACGATCGCCAGAGTATGCGCAATAATTCTAGCAAAAGACCTCCTCTGCACCTCTAACCTGGTAACCGTTAAAAATTTTTAAAGCGTCGCCTATGGAACTTTTTAAATACAGGACTTTGTCGCCATTCCACGAGTGCACGCAATTTTCAACCATGTCATGTATGGTATCTATTTATTCGGCGTAACATCCTCTTTTACAATATGCAAAAAATTGGGCTAACTTTACTGTTGTCTTATTTTTTAACTCAAAAAGTAAAATTGTTCCAAAAAAATCGCTCTTGAAAGACCGCTGCGCAAATACCGTGTGACAAAAAGTATTGAAACAATCGCCATTTTATTCTCTAGGGTGTTTGAAAAAAAATATATATAATGTTTGGGGGTTCTAAGTAATTTTCTAGCAAAAAAAATTCTTTTAGCTTGTGACCACCAAATGTAAAAAAGTGGCCCGTTCACATCTAGGCGACTTGTCAGGTGACTTGAGTCGCCTGACAAGTTGTCTCAATGCTGTGCAATGGAACCGTTCTAATAGGAGCGAATCGCTTCGCTCCGACTTAGAAAAATGGTTCCTGCACTATTTTCAGGGCGATCTCAGTGCGGCTTACATTGACTTCTATGATAGAAGTCTCCTCACAAGCCGCGCTGAGATCGCCTCGAGCGGGGCGACTTGCTTCGCCCTGGCAAGTCGCACCGCATCGTGCCGCTTACTGCACTATTTTCAGGGCGATCTCAGCGCCACTTGCATTGACTTCTATGATAGAAGTCTCCTTACAAGCCGCGTTGAGATCGCGGAAGAGGGGTAGTCTTATACGGTGAGTATAACCCAAACCCTATATTTTAACAGGAAACGTAGGGGGTCGTCTTATACGCCCAGTCGTCTTATACGCCGGCAAATATGGTAGATAAAAATGTTGTGCACTAATAAACACACTCCAGGCCTCCAAACTTCCCGATGAAGTCACGTGATGCGTGACATAACGCATTAGATGGAAGCTTTGTGACGTCATTTTCAGGTGCATGGTGGACACCATCTTGGTACACCTTGGTACACCTAATTGATTTCTATGGGCTTTGATTTTACTGCTGAAATCCCCTTTGATCATTGTTTTATGAGAGTCTACTGAGCCAAGGGAACATTCAATGGGGCATATATTCCTGACCTGAGTACCACTGAGGGATCTGGATCTTGGTTATATCACAAGTGCAATCGACTTGTATTTTATGGGTCATATGTGGAGGTGAGCGTGCATGACAGAAGGTGGTGGATCACAGTTGTGGTGTTCACATAATAAACACATAGAAGTGTGTGGATAAGAAGGTGGATTGTCTGATTCAAGGGAACCTACTGACATCTCACCTTTTGTGGACTATTTATTTATTTATTTCTCAATATGGACATTTTTGTGTGTTATTATTTGTGTCACTTTCATATCAATGTTTATAACACTATCACTATGGATGGATTAGCACATATCCACTTCAATAGAACCCCTTTGTGCAGGTCGGCGGGGTGCTCATAAAAAAAATGATTTATTTATTTATTCAGTTATTTATGTATCCTTCATTTACTTAATGCAATTTGCTAGTATGTAATTATGTGATAATCATATCTTTAGCTTGATAAATTTGTGTTTGGAGGTCTGGAGGGTGTTTTTATTAGTGAACAACATAAAGTCTATGAATTTTCCATTATTTATGAACATTTATTTATATGCATTACTGTGTAGTTTTTATTTGTTTGGAAGGTCTGGAAGGTGTTTACTACTTTTACTTTATTATGCAGTTTTTGTTTACGAGTAGCGCAGCACTATTTATTTAATAGTTGGTTTATTTTTGATGTGAAAGCACATTTTTGGTGTGTGCAGCAGCTCACAGTTTAAGTAATTACTCTCAGTTAGAACCTATGGCAGCGGGTGAGGTTTTTCAATTTTTCTGGCCTATCATCAATGCCAGCAGACCTAAATTTGTAAATTAAGCATTTATGGGGTTCTGTATCAAATGCTTTGGGGAAATCCAGGTACACCACTTCCATAGCCCTTTCTCTATCCAGCTCACTTTCTCATAGAATATTAACAGGTTGGTCTGGCAAGAATGATATTTCATAAATCCATGCTGTTTACTACTAATGATACTACTTTCATCAGAAAATTCTTGTCTTGACATGGTCCCTTATCATTCCCTTCAATAATTCACATACTATTGATGTTAGGCTGACTGGCCTGTAATTATAAGGTATATATCACAGCTCTTTTTTTAATATTGTTACTACGTTAGGTTTTCGCTAATTCTATTTAATTCAACCAGCTATATACCAACATATGAGAGTGTAGCACCTTTATGGAAATTGGAAAGTGATACAAATATAAACAAGCTGCATATGGTGGCCACAATTTTTTGAACAAGCTACATCATGACCAAAAGAACCAGGCAAATGTGTACCTACCCTTACAGGGCCACCTTGACAAAACATTAAACTTTAAGACTGTTGAATATAAAAACAGGTGCACACCTATATATATACAATAATGTATACTGGTCTGATATGTTTTTACATGAATATTCCTTTTGGTTTTGCTGAATGATTACCATTTTTTCTTCTGTAAATACACCCCATTCAGAATGTATGCCTGCTAGATTTACACAAGGACAAAATAATTTTTTGCTCCCGAGTCTCTTCCACTTGTGACATGTGTTAGGCATGATAATATCCAAAGCAGCCTTTGCAGCTGTTCCAAACATTCAGCATGGTTGCTAAGACTGCCATCCACATAAGCGCTTACACATAATCTTTCTCCATCGAAAGAGACTGACTTAGACATGCACTGCTAAGATTGCAAGGCAAGCGTCTGCTACTATGCCACTTTAAAACTATTTTGTTTCACAAACTCAAAGCCAATAACACATGTGCAATGATACTTGAGTTATACAGATCCTTGAGGATTATGTTATAATCTTTAGTTATTTGCTATATATTCCTTATAGAACATCAAAATAAACTGTTTAAAATAAAATGTTTTTTTTAAATTAAAGTTGTGAAATTCAGAATGCCTCAAATCTTATTTTTAGTGTTCATTTGTTTACTGGCATAAAGTGAACATTCATAGAATTACAGAGAAAACAGAAGTGTACAACATTTTGGCAGTGCTCAATAATGCACTGGGCCTGGAAACAGCAGGTTACTATGCAAAATGCTGTCCTAGAGTCTGGTTATATTTGGTGTAATATAATTAAACCTTTTATATTTGTGTTAGCAAATATATCAGACATTAAACATTGTGTTATTCTATAATATTTTAAAAAATTATTTCCAATGTTATTACATTTTAGTTATTTTAAATATTCTTAAATATATAACTGTGTCTTTCTAGATAAACAAATAATAATTCAAACACTGAATACTAAGTATACATTTTTCTTATCTAATAGGTTAATCATTGAAGGTTAGAAATGAAAGAACTGCTAGTGGCAGCCATATATCAATCATACAGCACCGTATTTACTAAAGAAGTCACTCTAGAAGGTGTTTGCTGGGGTTCAGGGTAAACTATTTTTTTACTTTGAGATTTATTTGAACATGACTGGGTATAAGAACTGAACACATGATAAGATGAAAATGATTCCGTTAGTGAATTTGGCTCATTTTGTTTACAAGAATGCTGTTATACATAGAAACTTGTATGAGCTATTGTGTCTGTCTTGTCCACTCATTACTTACAGTATCTGTATTCTAAAATGTCATGCTGTACCATGCCCATATGTCACTAAGATCAGCTGGTTTGAAAGTCAACATGAAGATTCCATTACACTCTCAGCTATCATATGGGCCTAAGCCCAACTCTAGACATACTGTAGTTAGAGCATTATAATAGCAATTTTTTTGCAGCACTCACTGACTTCTTTTTTTCTCATATCATGGTAGAATGTTCTTCATAACACATTTCTAAGGGGTTGAAGAAGCTTCACAGAACACACTTGCTGCTCTTGCTGGGGACCTTTTCACTCTCCACAATCAATCTTAGACACAGAGACACATTCTCAGGTCACAGAGATTGTGAGAACCATCAAATCAAGGTGCTCCAGTGCACTCAAAGGACAGTTCACTAAACACCACCTACGTCCCAAGCAGAGCCCAACACCTTCTCTTTACATGTCCAACAGTGCCAGAGAACTCTGTGCTTTCCCAGACATATTGCAGCATAAATAATAAAAAGTCCACACTGATTGGTGAAGACAGAACAATATAATATTTCATGAAGAAAAGTGTAAATAACAACTGAGAAATTGGTCTTCCTTATGAAGAAGGTCGCATATCTTTCTGTTTCAAAAAAGTCATAGCTCTGGTGCTCATATAATCTCAGCCCCAGTAACTTTTCTTGTAAGAGTCTCGCTTAACGCAAAATAAGCTCCAAGAGTGAGTGTAGCTCCTTCTGCTTGGGAAAATGTAAGGAAAGCTTTCATGATGTCAAAAAGTAAATGTAAGACTCCTGAGATCAAACTGTCATTCTCTGATTAACAGTCTGTATACTGGGGCAGTGAAACTGAACCTATTCGGCTTCTCTCCAAGTACCTAGCCCAGAACCGCAGCTCAAAATGAGAAAACTGCAGCTTGTAACATAAGTGATGTGATAGATTCTCATAAATGATAGCTTCTCTTTAAAAGTAAAGCAAATGCACATTATCATTTTAATGACACGGGGCTAACAATACCAGACCAGATAGCTAATTTTATTAAGTAAAGATACTTATATAAACTAACTTTTTGACAACTTACTACTATGTATGGGTGCTAAACACTTTCAATAGCAGTAAACATCTGAGAAAGCTAGCAAAGGAAAGTACATGATGCTTGCTTATTAGCAATATCCTTTTATGTCCAGCAACACATACCACCCAAATTAAACGGCACTGTATTTATTAGCCCGCAATTCAGAGTGACACAAAAATTCTCAGTCTAAGCAAACAACTTCCAGATTTGTGCGGACCTGTATTTTACTTAGTTCTGGGCACTTTTTTAAATAATGGTATTGACTTAAAATAAAGGGTCAATGCACCCAAAGTATAGCAGAAAGGCCCTTTTTAAGGCACTACAATATAATCCACTGGTCCTATTAGAAATCATTGTAATTCTCATGTCCAAACATTTTCCCTGCATTGAAAATTGTAGCAAAATTATTTACAACTCTTTTGAAGTTAAGGAACTCTAAGACGGTGGGCTATAAAAACAATATTATTCAATAAACTATTTAGTTTTGATCAATGTCACCAAAAAAAGGTTTACCTACACTGTTGCAGTTGTGCAGATAGTGATGCCATAGGAACTATTTGTGCTGGATTTGTAGTTTTTCTGACCCTGATCCACCAGAATTGGCTTTAGGACCTGAGTGCTGACAGCTGGAGATCTCAGATTTGGCTATGCATTAGTAAATCCAAATCTGACACAGAACTGGATGTCCTGTTTGGTTATTGGCAACATATTCTCTAATAGTTGCCAACATTTGAAAATATGTGGAGGGACACCAATACGTTAAAGAAAAATGCAGCATGCGAAGTATGCCTCCCAGCAAGTGCATAGGATTGTGGCCAATACAGTGAACGTGGTCAATAAAGTGGGTGTGGTTTTACAGCATATATAGTATCTTGTGGTGTCACACCTTTCTCCCTAGTTTGCTATGTTTAAGGCAGGCCATAGATTATGCACCCATGGGTTGCAGGAAAGAAATTCACTTGATTCTTCCATCAATACAGTCAGTGTTGATGGGTGAATCCCTCCCACAGCATTATTGTATTCTCTGGGGGCATGGGGAGCAATCCCTGCCAGGAGCACACAGTAATTACTGTGAGCGGCTATAGCCACTGGCAATAATCACATGCTAGAAATCCAACATGCTGGTTGTACCGACTTTGGATTGAATTTGGTAAAATCACACTGCCCATAGATGGCTCGAATCTCAGCCGGCTCCTTCCGAACCAGCGGTATTCGCCCATCTATGGCCAGCTTAAGACAAAATACATTCTCAAGGAAAACTGAGGGGAAAATAAAGTTGAAAGGGCCCATCATTGGAGTCATTCAGAGTAAAGTAAGTCCTATTCTAGTTGTCAGGGGTGTATAACAAGTATCATCAATGGTATCAGTTATATTGTTGGGGTCAATGTGAGAAAATGGAAGGAAAATAAGCAGAATGATAGGGAACTCTTAGTCTGGGGGAAATAGAACCAAATAGGGAACATATGGCACATTGTACAGAATGGGGGGGGGGGCATGAAAAAAAATGTACACTGCAGCATAAAGAAAAAGGCATTGTGGAAAAAGGAATGTACAGGCCAGCGAAGAGAATGAGGCAGTGTGGAATAAGTAACGTACAGCCCGGTGTATGTGGTGCAGTGTGGAATAGGAAATGTACAATGCAGAATCAGGTGAGGAGGAATAGGAAATATACAAAGTTCATTTGTCTGCTATACAATATATAAGGGCTGATTCACATATAAAACAGGCACTTTCACACACAAATTTTGTGAGTACAGGCAGCACATTCTTATTGAATGGGCTATAAACACACCTAAATGCACAGATAAGTCACACCTGTAGAGTGCCATGTAACTTTTTTGTAAACTGATATATTGTCAGACTAATGTTTTAACATCAGATGAAGAATACACCTTACCAAGTTGCCAGTGTTACCAGTGAGGATTACTACTAAACTCCATGCATGCAGGTACAGGCCTTGACCATTCTTAGCAGTGGGAAGATGTGAGGCTCATGTGTATCCTATACAAGAGCTT
Source organism: Glandirana rugosa (assembly GCA_018402905.1). Taxonomy (NCBI): domain Eukaryota; kingdom Metazoa; phylum Chordata; class Amphibia; order Anura; family Ranidae; genus Glandirana; species Glandirana rugosa. Next base: position 1,284,806 of record BLSH010248974.1, on the reverse strand, counting down.
TTCCTTTGGAGGATGCAGGAGAACCCCAAAGTACAGCAAAAGAGAGACTTCAAGTATATGTAAACCTTCACCTTGTAAAACAACTTATTCAGTTTAAAATAGAAATGAAAGGCAAAACATTTGTGTATAAATATAAAAAAACATTATAAATAACTGATCACACACCCTCTGTTCTGAGCTGCATACCAGCTAGGGGACAAGAAACAGCAGCACAGGTTTCCTAGTGAATGGCTGTGCAGGAATGGGAGGGTATGTCAGGACAAGTCTAATCATTGAAGGAGAGCAGGCTCAGTTCCCATCACAGCTTCCCATCACAGCTAGAGAACTGTCCATGCTATGCTCTCCCACTCAGCGTGGTCAGTTTTTAATAGGAAAGCATATAGACTGGCAGGAACATCAGGGGTTTCACACAAAGGAAGCATAGAAGAGAACAGGATACTTTATCATACAAGTGCATGCTACAGCAGGCACATACCAGGAATATGAAATGTTGGGTTTACATATTCTTTAAAAGTACAGTGAGTATCCATGCTATCAATGACTTTATCCTTAGTTCAGAAAAGTCTTTTGAAGATTGACAGGACAAAGTTTGCACTTTTTATGGTTCTAACTAAGCACCTGTGACACTATAAACACCTATATAAAGAATACCTTCACTCACTTTTACAACTTTCATGTATCTTATTCCGCCCCCCCCCACACACACACACACACACCTCCTACAGCCAATCAACATTTTTTTTTGAAGGGTGGGGGTTACCCTTGTTTGTGGAGTGCAGTCATGATCCGTGATCCTGCTTTTCTCACCTAGGCAAAAATGCCTCCTTCCCGTTTGAAGCCTCCTAGGATGTCTATATTACACATTCAAAGAGGCTTTGAGGCTATGTAGAACACACTGAGCATGCACATTTGAGTGTCATCAGGGGGCTAGCTGCAAGGACTCAGACTGCCTTCTGATGATGTAATTAGAAACACATTAGAGATCAAATTTAAACCCAGGAAGTAAAGTTCATCTCTAAATCACCAAGTCGTAAATGCCTCTTCATAAAAAAATATTGTTTTCTAACAAATTATGTTAAAGTATGGTAAATTTACTAAAGTGCAATCTGAAGCTGACTGGACATTTTGGGGTTTATTTACTATAGTTGGAGAGTGCAAAATCAGTCTCACTGCTGCAGAGAAACCAATCAGCTTCTAACCTCAGCTTGTTCAATTTAGCTTTGGCAATAAAACCTGGAAGCTGATTCCTATGCAGAAGTGAGACTGATTTTGGACTCTCCAGCATTAGTAGATAAACCCCTCTGTGTCTGTAATAGGCTGGGTTAGGGCGTGAGCAGTGGCAGCCCGTGCATTAAGGGCGCATGGGTGCCGCCCCCCCATCCCTGCTGCCACCTTCCTATCCATGCACCCGGCCCATTTCAGGACGCCAGACACATGGATTCCTATGGTGGGGACGGGAGGAAATGTTTTTTTTGAAGCACCTGACTAGAGCCTGAAGCTCTAACAAGCTTAAAAATATGGTGGGCTGGGGGCGCAGAGAGTGCGCCCCTATCCCACCCAATTGTGTGACCATAGCGAATTAATTTTCGCTATTTTCACACTGCAGTGCCTCCCCGCCAATCAGGAGGCAGGTCGGTGAGACCTGTTTCCCAATTGGCCAAAGCACTAGGCGATCCTATTGGATGCCTAGGTGCTTTGGCAAGGAAGGAAAAACATGAGGAGCGGACACTTCCATCCGCCCTCTCTACACACTGCCGCCACCACATGGAAGAGACAGCACAGGATGATCCTCTCCAGAGTTTGACTCCACACAGTACGTCCCGGACCTCTGGGATGGGGGTGTGTGCTGTCAGTGATGTCCGTGGCACGCAGGGGGGGATGTGCAGTGTACTCCTGGGACTCTGTATATCCTATATGATGGCTCTGTGTCCTCCTATCTGGTGCTCTGTATACTCCTCTCTGGTGCTTTGTATACTCCTATCTGGTGCTATGTATACTGTTATCTGGGGCTCTGCATACCCCTATCTGATGGCCCTGTATACTCCTATCTGGTGCTCTGTATACTCCTATCTGGTGCTCTTTATACTGCTCTCTGGGGCTCTGTATACTGCTATCTGGGGCTCTGTATACCCCTATCTTATGGCTCTGCATACTGCTATCTGGTGACTGTATACTCCTATCTGGGGATCTGTATACTCTTATCTGGGGCTCTGTATACTGCTATCTGGTGACTGTATACTCCTATCTGGGGCTCTGTATACTCCTATCTGGGGCTCTGTATACTCCTATCTGGGGCTCTCTAAACTGCTATCTGGGGCTCTGTATACTCCTATCTGGGGCTCTGTATAATGCTATCTGGGGCTCTGTATATGCTATCTGGGGCTCTGTATACCCCTATCTGGTGATGCTGTATACCCTATCTGGTGATGCTGGGCTGTATACTCCTGACACAATGGGTGGAAACTATAAGGGGTGGGGCTTATGAAAACTGGGATGGGGTCAAAAAAGGAAGGGCAGGGTCTGGCGCCCCCCATCCTAAAATTTCACCAGCCGCCACTGGGCGTGAGAGCAATCTGGAGTAGAAAATGTGCTTGGCGCCATCATGAGAATCACAAACTGGTTGTGGGGTACATGGGTTCCTGTTCTCCTAAAATGTATACCTTGTGCAAATGCTTCTAGCTACCAGAGGCCTTTCGAATTAAATGTTTCAGTGACAGCACAGCTGTTAAGTAAGTTAAGTGATTTGGTTTCTAACCTCCCTTAACTGTCTAATAAGGAAGATGGCCCTCCAGCAGGAAATGGATTATTAACCTGCTTGAAGGATTGATAACATGTTGGTGTAGCCAGGAGCGTTGCTAGGTCTACAAAAGATCTGGGGCTAGAGCCCATAGCAGCAAAGTAGAGTCATACACTTGAGCGGGCATACACATGTATATAATATACATGTGTGCGTGTGTGTGTGTATACATTTCTGAGTGCGGATCCCCTTACATCAGGGTCCCCAGAGAGCTCCCCATTTACATCAGGGTCCCCAGAGAGCCCCTTCCTTACATCAGAGTCCCCAGAGAGCCCCTTCCTTACAACAGGGTCCCCAGAGAGGCCCTTCCTTACATCAGGGTCCCCAAAGAGCCTCTTCCTTACATCAGGGTCCACAGAGAGCCCCACCTTACATCAGGGTCCCCAGAGAACCCCCCTATACATCAGGGTCCCCAGAGAGCCTCCCCATAGATCAGGGTCCCCAGAGTTCCTCCCCATACATCAGGAGGAGGAGAGGGCCGAGCCGGAGCCCGCACTACCATGGCTCAGTCTGCCCCTGTCTGTCCTGCATTCCGGACCAAGAAATACCTGCAAAGTGCATAACTGCACCCACCCAGTAAGAGACTCGGGGCTATAGGCCCCATACTTGGGGCTGTAGCCCCAATAGCCACCCCCTAGCAACACCCCTGGGTGTAGCCATATCCCAGCCACTAGGGGTAGCTGCCTTAAAGCGGTTGCATACCCAAAATTATAACTTTTATCTACAGGTAAACCTAAAATAAGGCTTACCAGTAGGTAAAATGAATATCTCCTAAACCTGCACAGTTTAGGAGATATTCACCTTACATGCAGCCGCTGACATCATGACAGTGCATACTAGCTCATTATGCCTTTGCTTTACAGGTTTTTGTTTTTTTGACTATACAACCACTTTAACCGCTTAAGCTACATGCAGCTGCAGTCATTTTAGCACAGCTTACTCTGGCCACTTTAGGTCAGCAGAGGCAGCCTAAGGCCTGATTCATACCTATGTATTTTTAGTGCTTTTTGCATTTTGCAGATTTGCACTATGGTCCATTTAACATCCTATGGAACACGTTCTGTAGTGCAAATCTGCAAAATGCAAAAAGCACTAAAAATGCATAGGTGTGAATCAGGCCTAATATACTATGGTAACACCACTTTATCTTTGAGTTTACTGCTTAGTATCCCAAATTATGTTGGATTGCCCCACGGAATGCAGACACTGCAGAACACAGTCTAAATTCCGGGAACTAACCTGCAGAATTCAAGATACTTGGTAACTATGGTTGCTAAGGCTTATTGCACAGACCAGCTGTTTATACAAAACAACAATAAGGTTACATATAAATAAAAAGGCACAAGGTGAAGCCTGGTTTTTGCTAATCCATAACCACCAACTATGTATCAGCTTATGCACAGCTTATAAATAATAATAGCATAATAAAAGCTGATTCCTGACAGGTTCTTTAGATCACAGCTTGCTTTAGTCTGTTCAGGAACCAGTTATGGTAGGGATATTGCAGTTGACTTGAGAATTGTTTTTGAAGGCACAACTTCTCAAGCTTTCATCTTTAAAACATCTTCTCTATGTGGAACATCTCTGACCTATAACAAGCACCAGAGTGCCAGGATACCTGATATATACATGGTTGTTCCAGACCTTGTTAAGCAGCTAAGCAATTATAAGGGCACCAATCCAGCAACATGTACCTTCATAAATAAGCCAGATACCTCCTCTATCCTATTATTTTAAAATTAATTGTTTGTTTTAGCTAATATTTTTTAACTAAAGCATATTTAAATGCAAACTATGTTATTAATTAAAGTTTAGAGTGGGCAATTTTTAAAACCCCTTTTAACTTTTTTTCCCATTGTAGAAATTTCTATTCACTTCCTGTCCTGTAGGCAGACCATAAATTGAGAAATCTTTGCAAAGTAGAAATTTCCCTTGTACACAGTTGTCGCTGGAACAAGTGTCCCCATAGAAACAATTTCCCTCTCTTCCTTTTCCAGTGACTCAAATGTTAAATTTCCCCTCACTGCTAGTAGTGGTAGCAATTGCCATCTGCATTAAAAGAGACAAAATAAACTGACGGGACCTAACTCTCCATCATTCTATTCAAAACTCAAGGAAAAAAAGTTTTGACTCTAGATCAACTTTAACCGGTTCCCGACCGCACGCAGTATATTTACTGCCGCAGAGTGGCGCTGTCCCGCGTGTGCGCAGCTAGCGGGCAGGAACGCGCAAGCAGTGGCGCGCTCTCATGCCCACCGCACTCTGCAGGATGACCTGCCAAAGAAAAGGAATGGGGAACTACTAATGTAAACACGGCGGTTCCCCGATCTGTCAGTGGGCATGTATGAGATCTACTGATACCTGTCACTGGAATCAGTTAGATCTCTTATGTCCATGGTAGCCCAGCCCCCTCATGGTTAGAACACGCCTAGGGAACACAGTTAACCCCTAGATCTCCCCCTGCAGGTTAACCCCTTCACTGCCAATGACATTTATACAGTAATCAGTGGATATTTACATTTCTGATCGCTGTATAAATGTCATTGGTCCCAAAAAATTGTCAAAAATGTCTGACATGTCCGCCCCAATATCAAAGTCCCAATAAAAATAACAGATCGCCGCCATTACCAGTAAAAAAAAATAAAAAATGTAAAAACGCCAGAAATGAATTCTCATGGTTTGTAAACGTGGCAACTTTTGCGCAAATCAATCAATAAACGCCATTTTTTTTTACCAAAAATATGAGGAATAATATAAATCGGCCAAAACCGCTGAATACATTTGTTTTTTTATATATATTTTTTGGATATGTATTTTAGCAAAAAGTAAGAAATATTGTTTTTTTTGCAAAATTGTCACTCTTTTTTTGTTTATAGCGGTGATCAGAAATGACGCAGAGGTGATCAAATACCACCAAAATAAATTTCTATTTGTGGGAAAAAAAGGACGCAAATTTAGTTTGGGTACAACGTCACATGACCGCGCAATTGTCAGTTAAAGCGTCGCAGTGCCGAATCGCAAAAAGTGCTCTAGTCCTAACTTGGAAAATCCTTCCGGGAGTGAAGTGGTTAAGAAGGCAATGCAAACAGTTTGCAAAGTATTGAGACCCACAGTAACAAGATTTTATCATAGTCTTCTTTGTGTTTTAGCTTTTAGGAAAATAAAAAGATTCATGCTATATTGCTTGCTGTGGGTTTAATGCACATTCTTCTTTTATTTTTCAAATAATTAATTTTAAGCCACATTTGACCACATAAAAAGAACTTCCAAGAAGCACATCCATGTTCTTTTATGGGTTTACACTGATATTTCTGCAAACATAATAGACAGCATGTGTTAATAAATATATAATTTGGTGAAATAAACAGTTGTATATGCCTTTAATAATGTAGTTTGTTATAAACAATAGAAAATATGTCTATGGTTTTTTGTCCCATAGATCTTACTTGGTTGTTCTACAGTGAAATATCAGAATACGAAGTTGAAATGCATGGCATTTGTCTAATAATCCCATATTGCAAGCAATTGCCATGTAATGCCTTTAATACCACTTCGGAAGTGTCAGTTTATTAGCTATCTGGCTTGTATTCAAGGTGGTAAAGTACAAGGATTTTTATAGTAAAATCTTAGAGAGCTAAAAGAGCTCATTAGATGATTCAGAGGCTTACAATAAATGCTTTTGAAAAGCTGTCATTCATTTTGTTCAGTTTATATAGTTCACATCTAATTTTCACCCTCTAAAAAAACCTTAAAGACGTAAGAAAAAAATAAATGAGTTAATTAACTGCTTTAACCTTGACATCATTAATTACCTAGATGCTGACTATTTACCTGTATGCAAAATACACAGCACAACGGAAGGACACACAGTTAACTTCAGAGCAAAGTGACACAACCCCTGTTTAGTAATTAGGAGCAATAAACTTTTACACACTAATATATGTTTTACAGATAAAAACGAACTTACCAGTGATGAGACGAGAACTAAAACCTTCCAAGCGGGGTATTGCAGAGTCTGTGTTAACCTACTAACCAGACCCTGGGTGATGAAAACAAAAATAATATCTATCTGTAAAGGAATGCTGCAGCCCTTCCATCCCATGTATGGCAAAGCATGATGCTATATATAGCTGCCATGGAGTTGGACTACTATACTTTTAGGTCATCCTGATAAAGTATATCTTAACTCTAAGCATATTAGTTCACATTTTGGTGGTTTAATCATGCATTGCAATTACAGAATTTATTTTGTAAGATGCTATTTCAATAATAAATTGAATATTATCATTCTGTCTTATACTTACATTTCTATCTATCTATCTATCTATCTATCTATCTATCTATCTATCTATCTATCTATCTATCTATCTATCTATCTATCTTTCTTTCACCCATCTAGCTAGATATAAGACACATTGTTATTTTTATCTTATTATTTAATGTACATGGTTGAAAAAAATAAAAATATTGCAAACCAGTTACCTTATTCCATAATACAGGGACACATTATTTGCTACTTCTCTGTATACATAGACATAGTCATGTAATATGTCCCAGTAATCTTTAGGATAGTCATAAACAATTAATTTTTTTTATTATATGATTTTTTTTTTAAAGGCAGTGACATGCTTTTGAAATTGAATATCTATGATATAGTTCTCTGAATATCTATCTATCTATCTATCTATCTATCTATCTATCTATCTATCTATCTATCTATCTATCTATCTATCTATCTATCTATCTATCTATCTATCTATCTTTGTATCTACATACCCAGTGAGCTTGATATTCTAAAAGACTAAAAGTTAATGCAGAAAAGCAGGGAGATATCATTAGGATGAAAGTTGGTATGCTTGTAATGCAGATGCTTCCCAGTGAACGTTCCCAATGCTCTTTGCTGCTCTGTTGCAGAGAACTGATACTGTGGAATAAAAAGCAAAACTGAGACTTCTGGGATTGACCATCTCATGGGTTTCTTGCAGATCATGCTGATTCCTCCCTTTGATCTCACGTCACTATTGTATTATACAGTGATGTAAGGGCAGGGAGAGCAATCAGCAAGTGTTAATTGGGACCCAAAAGATTGACACTCCCAGAGGTGTCAGTAACTCGTGGACTTTAGAAAATATGGACAGGTGGATTAATAAACGTTCCACCTTCTTCATTCATAGAATGCTTTTTATTGCTGATAGTGTCTTAGTACAGCTTCTATGAATGGAGGAGTAGGGGAAAAGGGTGGGCATATTCAGCACGTTTGATGAGTGGAATAAGCCTAGGCTTTAAGGCATCCCCCAAGCATCATATTTAAAGTATCTGTGCATTTTCAATGTTGAACCTTCCTCCACTGTATGACATAAAACATTTTTAAAAAAACACTTGTAGTTTATACAGCTTCACATGACTTTTTTACAATAGTTTGCCTATCAGGCCTAGAAATTAGTCCTAGAATTAAAAAAGATAAAGAGGAACTTCAGTCAACTGTGTATCGGCTCTACCCACCTCCATCCACCCTCTAGCCCTGCCATTATGGTGCATATGCAGATGTGCCGAAGGGCTCTGTCCAGCCTTCAGGTCCTGGCAGAGCCCTTCGGCACACCTGTACAAGCGAATACGATTTCCTTGTGCATTCCAAAGATGTAAAAGATTTAGGACAATTGCAGTCTTAGCACATGCACGTAGGGAACCCACAAATGCCCAGGTATTCAGGGAAGCCTGCACATGCGAAGAAGTGCTGCAGTGCTGACTCGTGTCCCGAAGCCTTGTGGTACATATGCGCACAAGCCACACAAATGTCATTGTTGCCTAGGTGAGAAATGCGGAAGTACCCCTTTGCAGCACAAATAAATGTCACAAAAAATACATATATCTAATTGTGAGAGAGGGAGGGGGAGAAGGTAGGGCAACATGACATTTACTTAAGGGCGAAGGTCTGTTTTTACAACAAGATCGGCCCGATAAACTCCAATAGGATTAATTTCTACGTAAAGGTTTGGCAAATTTTGAACAAGATTAACCAAACTCCTGGCTAATTTAACCTGGACAGATGTGCCCATCACTACTGTAGCACAGTGTGAAGTGCTGGTTGTATAACCCCCTATAGTCATAACCTGAAAATTTACATTAAAGTAAATATTAAAGAGTTTACATAATATTTAGCTTCAGCAATTTACAGTGTAAGAAATAATGAAAGATGCATGAAGTTGCTTCAAGCGTTCAATTACCCAAGGTACCAAGGCATGCATTGATTTTATAAATACTATTTACAGTTCTGTAGACTTCTAATATTTACTTAATTGGAGAATATACATGGTAAATGGTTGACCTTGAAGACATACAAGTAATGTGCATTTCCCTTGTTTATTTACTCTTGTAACTACTTATTATTTGGAAAAGGAGAGCTTCAAGGCTTTAATGTAGCCATTTGCAAATACATAGAGGGGAATATAAGCATATACAGCACTCCACCACCACTACAACTAATTTTCTAATAAGCAATAGATGTACAAGTGCTGTTAATGAAAACCAGAGCTGGAGATTTATGTTGTCTGGACTAAGATCAAAAGTATGTATATAAATGTCTGTCTCAAAGACCGGTGGCATGATGTTTTGGTCAGTGCTTGAAATAAAATTCAGACAGATGAGCAGCCTCCCCTGCTGTATATCATGTCAAATGTACCTTCTAGTCAGCAGGTGTCTAGTGGAAAGTGGCATTCAGATTTTAAATCCATTAAACACCTTTCAAATAAAGCAGGGTGTTTAATAAAATAGGCTACATGTGAAAACAAAATGCAGTGATAAGCTGTCATTATATGCCTTGATATTTCAGTGTGATGATTTTGGTCTAGATTCCAAAGAACATCATATGAAAAAATATAAATATTTTTCCATTTACCAGTTGGAATACAAAGATATTACATTGTGGGTGGATACTACTGTGTTCAAGAGTGAGCCTCTGCAATCCTCTCTAAAGAATGCCTGTCAAGATTCAAACAAGGAGATTGCCATTGGTGGCTTCATTCTGAAAATATTAGTTGCCTGGTTGTCGTTAACTTCCATGGATTTAGCTTGCAGCTATATCCTGGTTCTGGGTCCCTGACTCAGACAGTTTAGAAGCCAAAGCATCAGCATGAAAGATCGGGAACAACCATCTTAAAAAGAAAAGGTCAGAAATGAAAGTCTACCTTTTTCTCTCATGACCGGTGTACTTTAAAAGATAACTAAATCCCAAGAATAAAAAGGCAATAAATTGCAGCTTATGATCCTTAGATGTCGGGTCTGCATTCATTTGTTCTATAGTTGCCAAAAAAATTCAGTGTCCTTGTAACTTCCTGTAAACTGAACTGAAAAATGTATTCCTTCTAGCTAACTTCTGTAAACTAATGTTTCCATATTTTAAAAAATTAAACACTCTATTATACCCACATTAAACTACACCCCCCAACCCACACCACCATGTTTAGCCACGTCCAAAAAATCATGCCCCCATTTTTAACTATCCCTCAAATAATTTTTCACAGACTTTTAAAACAAGAGGGAGACATTGAAGGAAAAAAGACAAAATGAATTGGGCAGCATGAAACAAACATGAGGGCAGCCAAGTTGCAGCAACAGTGGGAAGTTCTTAAAGGGTATGGCTAAAAAAAAAACTGAGCCCACTCTGCGCAGACTGCAGCGGTCAGTAGTGTGTAACACAAAATGTAATGGGGTTCTGTAGTGTGTAAGGCACAGAGCAGTGAATGGCGCAGAGTGCAAAAATCAGGAAGATGTGATGCACAGAGTGCAGGGCTCAGGAGTATCTAACAAATTGAGTGCAAGGGTCAGGAGAATGTAATGCACAGAGTGCATTGGTCAGGAGTGTGTAACAAACAGAGTATAGTGGTCAGGGATGTTTAATGCATTAAGTGCAGGGATCTGAACTATGCACTTAACAGAGTGCAGGGCTTAGATATATATAATGCACACAGTTTAGGGTTCAGGAGTATGTATGGTATCATACAGAGTACAAGGATCAGGAATATGTAATGCGTGAAGTGCAAGGATCAGGAGTGTGTAATGCATGGAGAGCAGGGGTTAGGAGTGCATACCACAGCACATAACCTTTAGGTAGGTGTACACCTAAACCAGAATCAATCTCCTCTTCCCAGTACAAATCCCCCCAGTACAGATCTGGACCCTGTAAAATGGAGTGTAAGGGTCAATAGTGTGTAGGCACAGAGCACAAGGGCCAGGAGTGCAGAACACATGAGTCAGGAGTACATGGTACAGAATGCAGGGATCAAGAGGATGTAATGCATGGAGTGCAGAGTCAGGAGTGCCTAACGCAGTACATAGAGGTCAGCAGGGCTGAAACTGGGGAGGAGAGGGAGAAGGTGCCCCGGGTGCCGCATCGAGAGGGGGTACTGCTGCTCTAAGTCTGCCACTGCCACCCAATAAAGTCTAATGGACAGGCAGTGCCTGCTGCATAGTCTGGCAAATACGGGAGAAACAAATAGAAGAAGAGAGACCACACTAGCACTAAACCACTCTGCTCCTCCCGCCCCCTCCCCCCTAGAAAAGCTTTCCTGAGCATCTCTGTATCTAATGTTGCTTAACAACATAATGGGGTGGGCGGGACAAGTGGATTGATTCAATGCTGGTGCGCTGTGTGGTCTCCTACCTTCAATTTGTTTCTCCGGTATTTGCCGGATTATGCAGAAGGCACCGCCTGTCCATTAGACGTTCTCAAGTGGCAGTGGCACCCTTGGTGCAGTGATACCCAGTGCAGGCAGCATCCCCAATGGTGAGAGGGGACTCCTTTTCTGCCAGAGCTGCAATACACAGTTACATGGGTGAGCCTGCCTGGAACTGAAAGGCATTTATTTGGTGAGGCAGATTGTGTGCTGAAGCAGGGGTCCCCAACCACTGGGCTGGTATTGGTTTGTGGCCTGCTAATGACCAGGCCACACAGCCGGAAGTGAGTGGTGACCACCGTCCTGACAGAACTACCACAGACCGCGGTCACTGTTCACCTCCTGCTGTGCAGTCATGTCACTGAGGCCATGAGTCCTCTTCCGGGTCTCCCGCCCCGCCGACAATGTCATCCTATCAGCAGGACAGGAGCTGGAGATCTTCTCTGGAGAGTGGGGGTCTTTTCATATTAACAAGCAGGTAATCATCCCCTTGTTAACATAATAAGTTGGGCAGCTACCACCCTCCATCCATATCTGCAGTTCCTCCCTCCTCCTGCCCTGCTGACAGGATGACATCGGCAGCAGGGGGACAGACGGCCGAAAACTGCCTCTACCTTGCCACAGGTAGAACTATGCAGCGGCAGCAGAAACTAAAATGGGGCACTGTGATGGGGTAGTGAAAGAGGAAAGGGGGGCATGACTGCAAGAGGCACTGTGATGGCGGGAGGCTGTGATTGCTAGGGGCACTGTAACTGTAAAGAGACACTGCAATCATTACAATGCCCCTTTACAGTGCAGTCCCCTTTATATCAAAGTACCCCTTTTTACAGTACAGTCCATGCTACATCATAGTGCCCCTTTACAGTGCAGCCCCCTTTACATTAATGTAAATGAGACTGAACTGTAAAGGGGGAGCTGTAATGTAAAGGAGGGCTGTGACGTGAAGGGGAACAGAGGACACTTCAGAGCTGCTTTAAAGTGGGAACTGTGATGTAAAGGTGGACTGCGGACACAGTAAAAGGGAGTTGTGGTGTGAAGGGGGCTACCTCTACTGTGTAATGCTGCAGTGTCTGTGTCAGTGTCGGCACTGCAGCACCAAAGCTTAAAAAAAGTCAGATGGCCAAGGCATTAGGATCCAGGGCACCACGCAAGAGGTGAGTGTGCCCAGGGCTAAATGCCTCTGCATGGCTTGACACCCAGGGACAGACCCCACAAAAACTGGGATCGTCCCTGTCAAACAGGGATGAATGGTAACTATACTGTAAACTGCAGCCTGCCCTGCCCCCATGTATTGGAGATGAAGGTATAAAGACATGTTTGTAGTTCATATAACGAGAACAGCCTAGGGTAACAACCATGGCTCCCTCAGTAGGGTATTGATATATCCACCAAGGAACAGTAAATGTGTTCGTTGCAAGATTATCAGGTGAAAATAAAACAAAGGAAGCTTGAAAAAAACAAATGCAGCCACCACCCCAAGGACTAGTAAGCTGCAATATATTACATTTTTGGTTTTGGGTTTGTATACACTTTAATTGTTCTTATAGCCACAGGACTTGGGTGGGATTTCTGACTGGTGGCCTCCACCAGGATCACTTTCAGAAGCAAGATGCATTTATATTAACTCACCAATGCCCACCAAAACTTTAGAAATATTTTTATAAGTGTCTTTCATAAAATCAAATTATTGAAATTTTTTTTCTAGTTTTTTTTTCTTCACCAACATACATGTCCACTAACTCACCCTTCTGTAGTAGCAAAAAGCAGTCTGAAAGCAGGTTCTACATCAGGTTGTTTTCATAAGCCCTGCACAGTGATGAGATAAATACCAGCAAGGGAGAAGCAGGGCTTTTTACAAACAGTTAAATGACTGCAGTCATACGGTAATTGTTTAACTGCTTTACTGCCAAAAACTTCCATTTTGGGTTCCAGATGGCTGAACCAGTTTTGGGTAGAGCAGGGAAATTTTGAAACATCTGTGAGGTGTCTCTGTCAGCATTTCATTTTATCTTGGTGGCCATTATCATAAGGACAAAAAGCAATTGGAAATGCAACATTGACATAGTTGTCACTGGAACCAAAGGTTAGGTGAAGTCTTTCATTGTGAACACTAATTCTGGTGACAACCTTTCTTCTCAAGAGATTTCTCTCCCTTCTCTGTGTCTCTGTGACTGAAGATGAAGGGAGACCACCAAGACAAGACAAGGACACCAAAAATAAAATTTGATATTCTTCAACCAGCCCCTATTGTGATCAAAACTGAAAAAAAAAGTTTGGGTTTAGATATACTTTAAGGCCTCGTGCATAAAAACAGTTAGAAGCTGAAAACTTTCAGAATACTTAATGATCCCAAAGGGAAATTAATGATGAGCATAAAATTCATGTTTGAGTAATAAGTAATGAGTAATTCATGCTCAAATATGATGAGCATAAAATTCATGGCATTTTACAGTTTTTCTTAAAATTTTTCAAATTAATGGCTTTAAATGTACACATATTTCTATTTTATAATCTTATTCTTATACTTAGTAAAATTTATTATGACAATTTTTGCATAGTATTATAAAAATCACTGCTTTGATAACCAAAAAGTCATTCATTTTTGAAAAAATAAATAAATAAAGGTACACAAAACTGTAAATAAGTAATATATACTAAAAACCTTAACGTGGTAGTAAACTCTACCACCTATTTTTTTTTTTTTGGCTCCTTGCAGTGCATACCATAATGTGCTATTATGCGCCGTGATTAAGATACTCATGGGCATGTACATGGGAGTCATCATCGCAGTATGGCACTCTCTTCATTCATGGTACAGTCAGTGACAAATGTAGGAGATATTCACTGTATTTATAGGTAAGATTTATTATAAGCTTAACTACAGGTACAAGTTTTACAATAGCGTTTAATAACACTTAAAATATTTAATCTATTTACCTAATTCTGAATTCTGAATTCATGTTCCTTACATTCTAAAAGTATGCCCCTAAATTTATTCCCGAATCTATAACGTGTAGGGATACCAAATGTGAATGCAATAAATCTTTAGTTATACATGTGCATCCTAACTGTGACTATGAGTAGTATGTTATGTGTGTATGAATGTGTTGTGTGTGTCTGTAGGATTTGTAATGTGCTTCACATTACATTTTACTTAATGTTCTTCTTTTCTTTAAAATTAAAACTCATTTTTACTGTGTTACAAAGAGGCAGAGTACATGTGAATGGAATGGTGACAGATCTGATTTATGGAGATATAAGGGATCTAAACAGACATTCCTAACAGGGCAAGCTTTTATAAGCCTCCTTTTACAGGGTAATCACTCTATAACAAGGCAGTCTTTAAGAAGGCACCCTGTCACATGGCAGTCTCCACAGAGCAATCTCTCTCTCTTTCCCTCCAGTTCCCTCTCCCTCATATTCATTCTCTGTCTTTCTTTCTCTCTCTCACCCCCCCATCATAGGACTTCTTCTTGGACTAACAAACCTCAAACCAGTGCCCCAGCATTGCTAGTGATGAGTATCACCAACAATTTATCCACATAATATCTCAACCCCTCCCCAGACTGGCAAGCAAACCTACCCCATGATGACACCAGACATACAGTATATTTATGATTTTTTTTTCTTAAAGTGATAATAAAGACAGATATAAAATAAATAAATAAACATGTCATACTTACCTGTTCTGTGCAAGAGTTTTGCACAGAGCGGCAGCCCCGATTCTCTTCTTCTCAGGTCCCCCTCCAGCGCTCCTGGCCCCTCCCTCCTGCCAATTTCCCCCAAGTTTCTTGTTATGGGGCACCCAAGCAGTCTCACTTTTCTGCTGCACACAAAATGTTTTTATCTTCATATATAGAATGGATGAAAGTAAAAAACGTTGAGCCTTTACAACCACTTTAATTTCTATTGGTTTTGATGAAGAGGAAATTAAGGAGGGAACACTAATGATGGGGCTGTGATGTGGGACACTGATTACAAGGCTGCGATGAGGGGATACTGATGACAGAACTCTGATGATGTGGTCACTGATGGCAGGACTGAGATGAGGGGACACTGATGGCAGTGCTGAGATGATGGGACACTGATGGCAGGGCTGAGACGGGGGGACACTGATGAAAAGGGCTCTGATGAGGGGGACATTGATGATGGAGGATTGATGACTGGGCTGTGATGAGGAGATGTTGATGGCAGGACTGTGATGAGGGGACACTGATGAGGGGGTCTCTGATATGGGGGGCTCTGATGAGGGGTACACTGAAGAGAGGATCTCTCATGAGAAGGACACGATGAGGGGATGACGATGAGGGGGTCTCTGAGGGAGAACACTGATGAGAGGAACACTGATAAGGGGATACTGATGAGGGGGACACTTATGAGGGGGGTACTGATGAGGGAACACTAATAAGGGGGTGTCTGATGAGGGGTCACTGATGAGGGGGCTCTGGTGAGGTGTGCACTGAAGAGAAAGTGATGACAGGATGTGATGTAAATCTGTACATAAAAAAATGCACATGAAAAAAACGATGCCAAGGTTCATAAAAACTCAAGTAAACATGTGTTTCTGCAAGCTAACTCTGCACGTTTTTTTCTTTCAGTTTTTCTGCGCATATGGTGTGAACGAGGCCTTAATATGTATTCTCATTTTTAAATGCATGTTTTTTTTTTTATAGCAACATACAGTATACACAATTCTATTTTTTTTTGTACATACGCACACACACATTGTTTCCTTTCCCTGTTTCCGTCATTCAGCCTTTCACTGGCCAAGGACATACGGAAAGTCACAGGTCAATTCTGTCATTTGTTTTCACTACAGAAGTGAAGATGATCTCATCACATGGAATATTTATCACTCCCATGTTGCCTTCATAAAAAAATATTATGTAGGAGTAACATTAATAACAGTGTGAATATTGTTATACATCTCAGTGTGAAAGATATAATTCATTTTATGGCTACTCTCTAATTTCTTAAAAAAAAAAAAAAAAATATATATATATATATATATATATATATATATAATATATATATATATATATATATATATATATATATATAAAAAAAAAAAAAAAA
>BLSH010248974.1:1226940-1262696 GCA_018402905.1 Glandirana rugosa | reverse complement strand
TAGAGAACACCACCACACCAACAAAGCCCACCTATCTCTGGAGCTACCAAGGTAATTCCCCATTTTGTCCATCAGCCTACAGACCCAGAGCCACCTGGGCCTGCACACAACACCACACCGGGAAAGCCCACCCATCTCTCCTATTTGTGGAGCCACCGAGGTATTTCCCCATTTTATCTATCAGCTTACATGTAGGCAGGTGTCTGTTCTCCACTGTAGGCGGTGCTCTGCCAGAGCAGCTGAAGTACTGCAGCTAAAGAGGAAGTCAAGAAAAACATGGTTTCTCTATGGTTTCCTTGGTCCCAATTGGCTACACTGCATCCAGGTGACCCTGGTGGCCATCTTGGGTTAACAGAGCCTTTACAAGTGCCCGTCCCCATTTTGCTGAGCTTTCTTGTGAGTGGATAGCATAGGAACAGTTCACCGGTCTGTCAGGGAGAGTGAATAGCAGTAGGGAAAGGTTCCAGACAAATAGGGACACGTCACCCTGCATCGGAATCCTCCCCATTTGGCTCAGACTGGCCAGGTCACATTCCGCCCTCGGAGACAGACTCTGTCGTGCATCAGAACCTGCTCCAAACTACACATTTGCACAGAACTATGAGCATTCCCAGCTGGGTGCCTTCATGTTGGGCTGTTTGCATCTTTGGCCCATTCCCTCAATACAAGTGTTGTAAATTGCAACCGGACTCACCGTACCACACTGCAGCTATCCACATACAGACCCTGGTCCACCTCCTGCTTTATTACACCAAAATAATCAGGAAAGCCCACCCATTTCTCCTATCTGTGGAGCCGCCAAGTTATTTCCCCATTTTGGCCATCAGCCTGCAGACCCTGGGCCACTTCTTTACCACCTGCCTGCTCATACCCCCACAAAGCCCACCTGTTTCGTCTGTCTGTGGAGACACCTGGGTACTTTCCTTTTTTGCCCAAAAGCTCACAGAGCAAGTACTGCGAGCCTGATGTCAAAGTCTGGCTTTGGACGATCTTATTAAAAAAAATCAATAGGACAAATAGAAAAAGGAAATATTACAGGCAGATTGTAACCTTTATTGGGCACCCTTGCAGCAACAGTCTAAACTGCTAAATGACCATTGAATGTTTCAGACACAACTCCCGAACAAAGTAATTTGCCAGTGCTGCTATGTTAGCAAGTAGAGTTGAGCGAACCCGAACTGTAAAGTTCGGGTTCGTACCGAACTTTGGGGTGTCCGTGACCTGGACCCGAACATTTGAAAAAAAGTTTGGGTTCGAGTTCGGGGTCGGGTATTTGATCACGCATGTTGAATAGCTGCAGGGCAGCCAATCAACAAGCGTTTTACTGGTTTGCCCTTAGAAGCCATCACAGCCATGCCTACTGATGGCATGGCTGTGATTGGCCAGTGCATTATGTGACCCAGCCTCTATATAAGCTGGAGTCACTTAGTGCTGCATGTCACATGCTTTCTGTGTAGTGTAGGGAGAGGATACTGCCGGTGCTGTGAGGGACAGATTGCAGATAGATAGATAGGTAGAGATTACTACTACTACTGCTTTTAGGGACAGATTGCGGATCTCATCCTGCATTACAGAACGATCTGATTCTGGACTAGGTAGAGTCTACTGCTTAGAGGGACAGATTATTGTTCTAAAATCATCTCCTACTCCTATAGGGTCAGGTTCCTGCTGTTGCTGTAAGGGACAGATTATTGTTCTAAAATCATTTTGCAGCCCTCTAGCGCTTTGCAGGACTTCTTTACAGTCATTTTTGTGCCGAAAAGTTTGGGTCCCCATTGAATTCAATGGGGTTCGGAGTAAAGTTCGGGTCAAGTTCGGTACCGAACCCGGACTTTTTCCCGAAGTTCGGCCGAACCCACGGAACCAGAACATCCAGGGGTTCGATCAACTCTATTAACAGACAAACATGGAGGTCCACCCAACCAGAGGCTCTTTGATACTTGACACTTGTAAATGAAGCTAAAACCTTTACCAGACCAACCTATAGCAAATTCCAGTATTGTTTTATTTTTCAAATTAGTCTTTAAAGTCAACTGAAGAAAACTGTAATTAATCTTCTTACCAATAACATGCAGAGACGAGTCCTCCAGAGCTGTCCTTGTGTCCATTGGTGGTTTGTGGACAGAAAGGGAAGTGGGAGTTGGGGAAGGACCACAGTCTTTTTTAACCAGTTCTGTTTGGTTGGGTTTTACTGCTCCCTTGTCAATATTTTTTGCTTGTTTTAAGTCCATGTGGCCTATCTCCTGAGTCGGCACGGGTTCTTTTCCAAGCACAGCTGCTTGAATCTCCTCTGTTTGGGTTGCAGAGGATGTTTTATTGTCCTTACCGGTACCTTGTGTTTTATGTCGTGCTGAAGCCGGTGTATTCTTCTCATACTTTTGTTCTTTTTCTGATACAGATCTGGTTCCTGGGTTGCTTATCTCCTCTGTCTGGACACAAGTGCTTTTCCTAAAAAATGTACAATGTAAATAAAATAAATATGAAATAATTAAATGAAATGTAAAATATACATTGTAAAATCTTAAAAAGCCAAGAAAAAACATCAATGTGCCTGGAGATCAAGGGTACCACGTCCCTAAACGAAAAAAAAAAAACCATAGGATTTTAAAGGTGCCAAGAAATGAAACAATATATCCATGAAACCATATTTTTATTAATAATTCATCAATAAAATGCATTAAAAAAAGATTTTTACAGATTCTTTCACATTGTAACATGCCAGCATGAAATATCCATATGCTGTGTTCATGCAGTCACTTGATCTTGCCAATACACTGTGTGGGAGATTAGCTTGTGGGGATCAAATTTCCTGAGGAAAATAGTCAGCGTGCAGGCAACTTTCTTAAAATCTGGTGGCTGGCCAGGTGTATTGGTAAAATATTTGCATATTAAAAAACAAACAAAACTGAGCATAAATCCTTGCCGCCTGGCGCTAAACTAAACATTATAGTTTCCTCACTATACGGTGTGGGGCTGGCCCCTGACACCCACAAAACATAAGCCACAATGCAAACCTTGTCTTTTAAAGTCCAAACAGACACAGAGCTCCCTCAGATCCCTTTCTGAGTTCCAGGTCAGAGCTCAAGTGAGATCTCTTCCTGATTATTTAAGCAGCCTTCTGGTGGACTCCAGTGGACCACAAACTCCGGACCGAAACCAGCCCTGCCATGGTGGCTGGTAAAATCCGGGCCGGACTCCATTTAATCCAGTCCACATAAACGCATACAAGGCGGCAGGTAGCGCCCGTCTATCACTTCACCTCGCATACTGTCACAATATATATTTGTATATCTGTGTAAGAAAATGCAAGCCATATTATTCACTAAAAGCTCCAGGTCCATATGAAATGTTTGCATTTGAAAGGGATTGTTTTACTTAACAAGTAAGTCAGTCAGTATAGGGTAATAATAAACAATCTACAGTATATGCAGGCTGCAACTATAATGATTTCCTAGTACCCAGGTCCTGTGCTGAGCAGCTGCCTCTGCTGCTTACTGAACACAGGCACTATTCAGAGAACACTGCATTTTACCAGTGAATGCAGATTTCTGATTGGACAAGGTAATGATTGTGATGTCACCGCCCCACCTGTCTACCTCCATGCTGATCCCACAGGTATGACACATACATACAGGTTGGAAACAAGGCTAAGCAATTCAACTATGCATGAAAACATAGGAACTGGAGTGCAGAAAAATGGCAGCAGCTGCTCTGAACTGATGAGTTGAAATTTGAAACATTTTACTGTAGCAGGAGGCAGTTTGCTTGCTGAAGAGCTGGAGAGCGCTACAATAATGAGTGTCTACAGGCAACAGTGAAGCATGGTGGAGGTTGCTTGCAAGTTTGGGGCTGTATTGCTGCAAATCAAGTTGGGGATTTGGTCAGCATCAATGGGGTCCTTGATGCTGAAACATACAGACATATACTTATCCAACAAGGACTCCAAACATCCAGCCAACCTCATTAAGAACTATCTTTAGTGTAAAGAAGAACAAGGAGTCCTGGAAGTGATGGTTTGGCCCCCACAAAGTCCTAATCTCAACATCGAGTCTGTCTGGGATTACATGAAGAGACAGAAGGATTTGAGCCAGGCTACAGCTACAGAACATCTGTGGTTAGTTCTCCAAAGTTTGGCACAACCTACCTGCCGAGTTCCCTCAAAACTGTGTGCAAAATAACTGACATGGATCATGCTCAACGAAAAGTTGGTCACTATCTTGCAGGATAAGACTGCTAAGTTTGACCATGTATGGGATCCCTGTATTAAGTATCTTCAACTACCAGCTGACTGAAGAGTGTGGGCGGTGGAGACGGGCATTCAGACAATCCTTCTTTCTCCGTTTGCTTTGTGTCATCCTCCTTCCCTTCTTCTCTCCTTTTGTTCCTTTTCTTTTCTTTGTCTTTTCTCCATTTTAGTCTCCCCCCCCCCCCCCCAATGCCGGCATGCCGGCGGGTGGTGGCAATGTATGGGTTCTAATGTTTCCCCTATCAGGGGGTTTTCTGAGTGGGATTGCTATTTGCTCTATAAGAACTTTTTTTCTTTATGTTGAATTTCTACTTTATATGGCATCCCTTTGTGTCAGAAATAACTGGTGGTATAATATTTGATTACCCTTTTATACCTGTTCTTAACCGCTTCAGCCCCGGAAGTATTTTCCCGCTTACTGACCAGAGCACTTTTTGCAATTCGGCACTGTGTCGCTTTAACTGACAATTGTGCGGTCCTGCGACATTGTGCACAAACAAAATTGATGTCCTTTTTTTCCCCACAAATAGAGCTTTCTTTTGGTGGTATTTGATAACCTCTGTGGTTTTTATTTTTTGCGCTATAAAAAAAAAAAGAGCGACAATTTTGAAAAAAAAAAACAACGATATTGTTCACTTTATGCTATAATACATATCCAAAATAGAATTATAAAAAACAAATTTATTCATTAGTTTAGGCCAAAATGCATTCTTCTACATATTTTTGGTAAAAAAATTGCAATAGGCGTATATTGATTGGTTTGCACAAAAGTTGCCGCGTTTACAAACTATGAGAATTAATTTCTGGCATTTTTACCATTTTTTTTTTCGTTACTAGTAATGGCGACAATCTGGGATTTTTATTGGGACTGCAATATTGTGGCGGACAGATCAGACATTTTTTAAATTTTTTGGGACCATTGACATTTATACAGCGATCAGAGCTAAAAAAAAGCCACCGATTGATTACTGTGTAAATGTAACTGGCAGGGTAAGGGTTAACCTGTAGGGGACGATCAAGGGGTTAACTGTGTTTCCTGTGTGTGTTCTAACTCTATGGGGGCTGGGCTGCAGGGGCATGACAGATCTAACTGATCCCGATTACAGGGATCAGTAGATCACTGTCATGTCACCTGTCAGAATGGGGATCTGCCGTGTTTATATTGGCGGTTCCCACTTCTTCCTATGTAGTAGGCGATCACAGGTCGTCGGCGGACATCGAGTCTGCCCAACCCGCGGGCACACTCACGGAGCATGTGGCGTGCGTTTATAGACTGCTTTCTGCGCAGCTGAGCCACTTTGCCGCCGTATATCCACATGATACGGTTGGTTAATGTTCTTGGAAACATTTTCAATAAAAATATTGAAACAGAAAACCATGTGCAAGTGTACCTAGAAGAATTAATGCCAGTTTGAAGCCAAAGGGTGGTCACACCAAATATTGATATGATTTAGATTTATATATTTCTTTATTATATATTTCTGAAATCATTCTTACTTTACAGCATTTATTCACACCTGCCTAAAACTTTTGCACAGTACTGTACATTAAATATTTCCTGTTATGTAGTTTAGCATCCCATTATGAAGTCTATCTGCTTCTCATTACAGAGCCTATAGTTAGTTACATTGGTATACACAGTCATATGGTATCTGTGTAAATCCTTTGGGGAAGATTTTGTTAATATTCTTGTATGTCATTTCCTAGGATTCTATTTCTGACTTTTTCATTTTTTTATGTTAGAAATTATCTATTGACATAGCATCCTATCCCAACAAACCCATTATCCTTTGAAATCCTTGAGAATTCCTTTTCATTGCTGAAAAGTATCCAATTATTAACATGTTAATAGTTTGGGGTCTATTTATACATTCCTCACCCACAATTCGGACTTTTTTTTTGCAAGGTATAAAATTGTGAGAAAGTATAAATAGACCCCTCTGTGTCCTATATTTTGGTCTTTGCATTTCTTTGACATTCTAATGAGGAGCTTAGTCACATGTACAGGTCAGTGTGTTAAATGACTGTCAACAGATTTAGAACATAAATATTTGCTAATTATGTCTCACTTGTAAATACAACACATGCTCTCGTCATTTTGTTCACTAAGGTCACTGAAAAAATACTACCTCAAGGTAAAATGAGTTTCTATTTGTGCTTTCATTATTTCTGTAATGTGGCATGATGAAGCCTAACTCTTTGTAATTATTCATTTAAATAATAAAACTCAAAATGTAAAATTAAAGATAAAAAAATAAGGGCTGAGTTTGGGAACATTGTAGAATACAACTTCATCGTAGAAGAAAGTCTGTAGAATACTGATCTAACAAAGGAGAAGACAGGTATATCAATGTAGCTTACCCCATAGCAGCAAAACGGGAGCTACAAGACCTTTGCATAAACTCAATAAATCCTTTTTACCAGCCATAGCTTCCAATGTAAGCTTTCTTGAAAACTCTCCTTTCATGTTGCAAGTGCTGCCTGTCGGCTGGTCTACTCTTTCGGCAACCTCCTGGATTCCCTGCATGCTTTGCAGCTTCTCTTCTGTTGTTTTCATTCAATTTCTAAGGGCTACATATCCCATGGTGCTTTGCTGCCTGCAATCTGTGAATCCTGCACTGACTCCACCTCCTGAAACTCCTCCTCTCAGCACCTCTGGAGTTCAGAAGGCAGACTCTGTGAAATGTGTGACACAGCAGTGCCTACTCACAGGGCATAGTAAATATGAGGAAGCAAATGCGTAGAGAGATCTTTACAAAAGAAGTTAACAAATTTCAAGACCTTTCAGATTAAAGTGGTTGTAAAGCCTTAGGGTCCTTTCACACGGGCTGTCCAATCAGGTCCGCCTGTCAGTTTTTTAAGCTGACCCAATCAGACCCTCCATTCACCCCTATGGAGCAGCGGATGTCAGCGGTGACATCCACTATTATCTGATCCAATCCTGTCTGCAAAATCCAGATGGATGGTGGTCCTATTTTCCATCCATCCATGGATTGGTTCAGATATGATTGGATGAAAACGGACAGTGGTGGACCATGTCTGTGAAATGTGTATTGGCATGCTCACTCAACTAGGGAAATACAGTGCACTATGTTACCAGGACACCTTCCTTTACTCGAACATGAACTTTAATAGCATCCCAGTCTTAGTCCATAGGGTTCAATATGGAGCTGGCCCACCCTTTGCAGCTATAACTGCTTCAACTCTTCTGTGAAGGCTGTCCACAAGGTTTAGGAGTGTGTCTATGGGAATGTTTGACCATTCTTCCAGAAGCACATTTGTGAGGTTAGGCACTGATGGGGACAAGAATGCCATGCTCACAGTCTCCACTCTAATTCATCCCAAATGTGTTCTATCAGGTTGAGGTCAGGACTCTGTGCAGACCAGTCAAGTTCCTAGACCCCAAACTCACTCATCCATGTCTTTATGGACTTTGTTTTGTGCATTGATCAAAATCATTTGGTGGAGGGGGGATTATGGTGTGGGGTTATTTTTCAGAGGTTGGGCTTGGCCCCTTCTTGGGTCCCTCTTTGCTGCTCCTGGCCCCTCCCTCCTGTTGAGTGCCCCCACAGCCAGCTTGCTATAGGGCACCCAAGCCGAGTCACAGATCCGCGTGTCTATTCAGACACAGAGCCTCGAACCAGCCCCACCCCCTCTCTCCACTGATTGGCTAACTGATTTTGATTGAGAGTCATGGGAGAGTCCCAGAATGGCTAAGACACTCGTGGACATTGCTGAAGAGAGATGGGGCTCAGGTAAGTAATAGATAAAAAACCTTCTGGCTTTACCCCCCTACCTTGACCCACCCTTACCCAGCTCCCATCCTCCCCCCCTATCTAACTTTTTCAACCTTTCCCACAGATCCCCTCCATTCCTGGGCCTTAGCCCAGGAAGGGTCATCCCATTAGATACCATCTTGAATCACATAATATACCATCTCGGGTAGTGCTTCCGCAGATACACAAGCAACAGAAAGACATGGTGGGTGTAAGATTCCTGGCCACATAGGATTCCTATAAAAATATATAAAACTTATTTTAAAGAAGTCTAGAAGAGCTTGGAATAACCCACAATTCATACCATGATACCAAAGACATAAATATCTTAGTGGACCAAATGTCATTTACTCTCTTCTCGCGGACATGTTAAGATTATGTCTTTGATACATTACTACAATACCCTGCTATTTTTGTTGATCATTCAAGATGTTTAATATGAGATGGCATTACATGTACTATACACTATGTGCTTCTTGATATTGTATTACTTTATCGTTTTATTGTTTTCTTTCTTTCTAAATAAATAAATAAAATATTTTTCTTGGAAAAAAAACAAAAAAAAACCTTCTGGCTTTACAACTCCTTTAAGGTGGCAGCATACCAAGACATTTTGGACAATTCAGTGCTTGACCTCACAAATGCGCTTCTGGAAGAATAGACACACTCCTAAATCATGTGGACAGTCTTCCCAGAAGAGGTGAAGCTGTTATAGCTGCAAAGGGTGGACCAACTCAATATTGAACCCTACAGATTAAGACTGGGATGCCATTAAAGTTAATATGCGTGTAAAGGCAGGCGTCCCAACACTTTTGGTAATAGCGTGCATATGATAGGGTGACAATGAAGGAGCTGAATTGGGAGACTGATGTCCCCCCCCCCTATAACAGAAAATGATGAACTAAGGATCTTGATGGCAGGACTACCAGGCATGTTTTAATGAAAGAAGCTGACTCAAAGGACCTAAACGAAAGCAATGTTGCAATGATATAGATTTTAGTGATTAGGTTTAGAACCATTTTAACAAGTTTAACACGTTTTTTTCTTTTTTCCATCAGCTCCAAAAGCTGATTTAGACTTATTTGTATTAGAACTCAGGATTGGCAACCTTCAGATGTAATAATTATTGATAGGCAAATTTGTTTGTATTCTATTCAAGGGCAGGCTAGTCAAACACATCCAAAAATCCACAAATTTCAGACTTTATTGCAAACCTTGTAGTTAGTGAGAGGTGAATCTTAAAAATTATTTCTTTCAATTTTATGGTTAATGCACACTGGAGTGTCAAACAAAATACATGGGTAGCTGGACACAACCAGGAGGGATGTGTATCTATGTAAATACATTTAAAAAATGCTGCTTGGTGAAGAGCAGCTAGTTTAATAATGATACATTAAACCTCAATAACTTTCTTGGGGGTTGACACATCTGTAAGATGCAAATGTCAAAAGTGACATTTAGAAGAAAAAAATATTTGATTGCTAAAATTACATTGCCTTGCTGGCTTTTTTGTACAAAATGGCATGAAGACCTCTCTCAAAATGAGGGCATGGGGAGCCGTGCGCTACACTGCACTGGGGGACATGTACCAAGGCAAAAACACATTTTAAAAAATGCAGCTCAAAAGGGAGCAACTTTTCATTATTGTGTGTAGTGCTACCCCCCGCAGCAGCCACTGGTTACTGGTTCTCCCTTTTCCTGCACAGCCAAGCAACACGCATTTCCAATTTGCATTCAGACACAAGAAATCAGTCAGTGGGCTTGTTTTTGTTGTTTTATTGGGGAAAACATCTTGGATAGGTTATAGGGATTATGGGAAGCCCAACGTAACATGAAGAACAACAGACGAGGACAAACTTCCTAATCTACGTACACTAAAATGAAAATCCTGGACTTCAGTCCCTCCGGAATAGTTGCCGTCTCTATGGATCAGTGGCAAAGTTCTTTATGAACTAGGGCAAAGAGGACTAGGCTATCAGTCCCCTTTAGTGAAATAGCACAGAGTTCCAAACTGTATGCAGGAGTATAGTGTCTCCTCAGTAGAACATCACACAGTCCTGATGCTTGTAGATACTACCAGCCCTCCTGGCTGCTTGACTACTAGCCCACCTGGCTGCTTCTGAAGAACACCCCAGGACAAGGGAGTGTGATTTAGCACAGCACTGTAAAGTACGCCATGTCTGGCAGTCTCTCCCCTTGTATGCCACTGGGTGTGCTGAGGTACTCACACTGTCCTTGGCTCCCTGCTGCACTGGGCAAGAATCCTGTTCAGGCCTTCGACTCTTCCCATGCCAGCCTGGATGTCTTCTGCACAAGACCCTAAGGTGATGGAGATCCCTGTCTTAGGCCTCCTCTCCTTCCTTTACTCAGCTCCAGCCTGGAGGCAGAGCCCCCAGTGCGGGGTCCCCTCCCAGGCCAAATGACAGCAACCTCATCACTCCACCTTCCACCTGATTCCCCTGCTGGCCAGGCTCCACTATATTTAAGGACTGACCCAACCACCCTACCAGGCCCTCTGCCTGGGGATTGGCCAGATCCCCTCAAGTATGCAGTTCAGGACCTCCTGGCCTCCGTCCACTAACTTCCAGAAGCTTCTCCAATCTTCTATATCCAGGGGGAGGTACCAGAGACCTGCCCTGTAGAGCCAGCTAGCCTGACCTGCAGTAACTCAACCTAATTACAGACTCACACAACTACCATGAGTCAACAAAATACATTTACCTACACTACTTGAACACTAGAAGGTGCAACATGTATAATAAAGGGCAACATCAAAAATGCATAATTCCTTGAAATAGCGGCTTCTTTCTGTTTGTTAACAAGGTCTCCCCTACATGAATGAGTATGGGGTACATATGCCCTGGTTACTCATTGTTAAACATGTTGTTCAGCAATTAAGATTTACACCAATAATGATAAACTTTACACACCTACCTGCAAAAAAAAAAAAAAAAAACCTCATAGTAAGGTGGTTACCTTATTACGTCCCTATGTTGAGGGCATGTGTTCTGAATGCTGGCTGCATGCATGGATATGGGTCTGGTATGAATTTTGAGGGGGAATCCACACTTTTTTCTTGTTTTGCGTATCAGATATCCCCTGAACCACCTCAATACTGGGCACTTTCACTGCCTTCCTGCCCAGGCCATTTTTCAGCTTTCAGCACTGTCACACTTTGAATGACAATTGCACAGCCATGCTACACTGTACCCATGTGAAATTTTTTATCCATTTATTCACACAAATAGAGCTTTATTTTGGTGGTATTTAATCACTGTTGGGTTTTTTATTTTTTACTACAAAAAAAAAAAGACTGAACTTTTTGAACAAAAAAAAATTCTTAATTTTTGTTAGTAAATTTTGTAAATAAGTGATTTTTCTCTTTCACTGATGTGCACTGATGAGGCTGCACAGATGGGCACTAATTAGGTGGCACTTATGGGCACTGAATTGGTGGTACTCATGAGGAGGCACTAACATGCTGCACTTATAGGCACTGATAGGTGGCACTGATATGTGGCACTGATGAGCACTGATAGGTGGCACTGATGGGCACTGATAGGTGGCACTGGTGGGCACTGATAGGTGGCACTGATGGGCAATGATAGGCGGCACTGGTGGGCACTCATAGGCAGCACGGATAGGTGGCATTGAGGGGTGGCACTGGGAGGCATTGATGGGCAGCACTGATAGGCGGCTCTGATGGGCACTGAAAGCCAGCACTGACTGGCATCATAATGGGCACTGATTGCTGACACTGGTGGGCACTGATTGCTGGCACTGATGGGCATTGATGGGCACTGATTGCTGGCACTGGTGGGCACTGATTGCTGGCACTGCTGGCACTATATTGTAATCAGGGCACTGATGATCAGTGCCCTGATTATCTGTCTTGCTGTCTGCTGTGAGGAGATGTCGCTGATCGGTTCTCCTTGCCACACACTCTGTCAATGTGTGACAATGAGAGCCGATTACCAGCACTTCGGTGTTTACATGTGACCGGTTGTGAGTGGACACAGCCTATCACATAGTTAAAGAGCCGCATCAGCGGCTCTTTACAGATATCGGGGTGGCGCTGTGTCTTAGCAACACGGCGCGGCTGCGATCGCTGCACTGCGCGCCCCCGCGGGAACTTGGGAGTGGCCGTTCGGGTGCGTCGTCATATGATGTCCACCTAGAATGAGAGCCACAAGTGACAAGTGGTTAAAAAGAACATTTTTTTTTCAGAGCATCATTGAATGTGGAGTGCACCATAACAACCAATAACTGTGTGTTTGTCAGCATCATATAATGTCAACAGTTGCAGTTGACCAGTCCACACAGCAGCCTTGATCAGTCTTGGTTGCTAGTGTAGCGCACCCCCTAAGGAGCTGCATGTAGAAAGAGATTTATTTATTTTTATTTATTTCAGGTACTTATATAGCGCCGTCAATTTACGCAGCGCTTTACATATATATATTGTACATTCACATCAGTCCCTACCCTCAAGGAGCTTACAATCTAAAGGTCCCTAACTCACATACATACACATACTAGGGCCAATTTAGACAGGATCTAATTTACCTACCAGCATGTCTTTGGAGTGTGGGAGGAAACCAGAGTAGCCGGAGGAAACCCACGCAGGCACAGGGAGAACATGCAAACTCCAGTCAGGTAGTGTCATGGTTGGGATTCGAACCAGAAACTCTTTTTCTGCCAGGCGAAAGTGCTACCCACTACACCACTGTGCCGCCCAGAGATCCCCACTCTGCATAGCCAGGCACACCGCATCTTCACAGCACAACAGTCCAGTGCTTTGTTTTTATATTTTATTGAGGGGAATAAACTTGGATAGGAATAGAGATATTATGGGATGCCCACTTGATCAAAGTAGAACTCTTGAGGGACACAACTATATACAGTCCATATATGCACTTCTCCTCTGCCTCCTGCACACAGCTTGATTGCAGAGCTACAACTCCCCAGGACCAGCTGGCACTGTTTGGATGATCTGACAATGGCTAAGTCAGATAAGTAGCAAATGCCTTTTACAGGCAGGGACTGTGGGCCCCTTGTTTGTCTAGCAAAGTCCTAGTGTACAGCTGTAGTCCTCCTGTGGCTAGTGATCCCACCACCACCTCTTCAGGCACTGCCAGCTAACCTGGCTGCAGCTGCCCCTTTCTCTAGCCCTCCTGGCTGAGTCTCCACAGTCCTCCCATACCTACTCTGCATCCATCCCTGACTGCTTCCTCTCAGGCCTCTCAGCTGTAATACTCACCAGCCCACCTGGTTATTTTCCTGCCTGGAGATTTGCCCAGCAGTGTTCTCCTGCTGTCCTTCCCCTGCTCCCGTGCCTCCGGTCAGGACACCTCTGTTTGTGGTTAAGAGGGTCCCTTCCACAGGCCCAGGCCCGAGGTCAACCCCCCAAGACTAGGGGGTTACCCTCAAGGGCTCCTGACAGCCTAACACTCCATGTTCAGCTTCAGCCCAAAATCCACTGCCCCAGCTGGGCTGACCCTGAGTATTTGAGGGATTATGCCCCCTCCCAACCCATCAGCATACTCCAGGCAGCTCCTCCCCACCTCCACATCCATTCTTATGGAAGTTTACAGCAAGTTCCAGAGTTAGGGGGAGGTCTCAGAGATGATGGCTGTGAGTGATCCAGCCTTCACTGAGTCACTCAAACCCTGGCCCAGAAGAACACAGGCTTGGTTGCTAGCTAAGCCAAATAATTTGCCTACTCTAACAAAAATTCTACTCTATCACACTAGAGGGTGCTACACTAGGATGCAGACAGCAAAGCAGGAAGTTGTCATTTAGTGGTGGTATTGGTGGCGATCGCCACTAAATAACGGACTTCTTGCTACAGTAGCAGTTAGAGGCTTACACAGGAGAACAGGCCAAATCTGACTATTTCGTTCACCTGGTAAACATGCAGATTTTGGTGGGAACCTTGCATGGCTACAATTACGAACCTCATCCATAGTAATGGTGGATAAAATAGTTGTCTAGGAATATACTAATGCTGAGACTAATGCTATTTTAAAGGTAATCCCCAGGCAAAAATTGTTTTCAACTTCCATGTAGGTAATTTTTTACCATGATACTGTGTGTGGTAAAATATATATTTTGCATTGTGCAAGAGGTTTTCTCCTCAACATTTTGTGCAGCTGTGTGACCATTCTCAACACCCCCATGCAGCTTTTCCATAGGTTTGGGCAGGTTTATCAAAATTAGAGAGGTCTCCACCTAGCTGCCGAGCTCTCCCACCAACCTGATGTATCTCTTTCCTCAGTTCTGCTTTGTTCTGTTCCGCTTTGGGTCAAGGGGTGAACAGTGTGATAGAGGCAGACCGCCTTCTGTCAGATTGCTACTGTGTTGCCCTGTCAGAGTGTGAAGTGTCTGTAGCTTACTGTATATCTTTATAAGTATCTGACAGCTCCATCCAGGGCAGAAGAGTAGGGATCTAGCAGAAATCAAAGCCTGCCTTCTTCCACCTGCTCCAGCTATTTAGAACTCTGCTTCACTGGGCTCTCTGAAATTAGTCTCTGGACAAGTATTCTTTGGAGAAAGGCAGGTTTCTTTATGCAGACCACTACTCTGTTGCCTTATGCTGGCCATACACTATACGAAAAATCGGCCGAAATACGCTCATTTATACAGTTCGTTCGTTTTTCGGCCAGTTAATGGGCACAAATCGGTAGTTGGTTGGGATGTTTTTGAGGCAAAAAGAGGAAGGACAAGTTTGGGAATTTTCTGCCAACCAAACGATAAATTGAAAGGTTAATATGTTTCCTGTACAAACTGTTGCACTAGGTATATGTGAAAAAAACCCCAAAAAAAACAGATTCATTTTTGGCCATTGAATGATTTAACGGTCTTTACATGATGGCACTATCGTTTTTCGAAAATGG
Source organism: Glandirana rugosa (assembly GCA_018402905.1). Lineage (NCBI taxonomy): Eukaryota > Metazoa > Chordata > Amphibia > Anura > Ranidae > Glandirana > Glandirana rugosa. Next base: position 1,247,781 of record BLSH010248974.1, on the reverse strand, counting down.
GTTAGAACGATTTTTCATATAGTGTATGGCCAGCATTAGAGGTAGCTGTCAGTGTGTAAAGTTGACCATGCACTATACAATCTGATTGTACAATCTCCTTTAGATCTACCAACAACAATGTAATTTAAGGGTCTGTGTGACTGTATAGAAATTGATTGGAGATTGTACAAGAATTCCACAATCAGATTGTAGTGTGTATGGCCACCCTTAAATCCACCATCAGCTATGTAATACAAGGAACTGTCTGATTTGATACTATTGAATTGTTTTGGTTTAGCCTCATATTACACAGATTTGTTAAATTGAAACAAGATTGTACAGGGATTGTAAAGAATGTAAAGTGCACTTTAAAACAAGGCTCCTTTTCCCTGTCCTAGCCAAACCCATCATCCATCCTTCCATCGATGCATACTTACCTTGATCTGGCAGCCACAGCTCCTGGTGTTAGTTTACATTCAGGGCAGAAAGTCTTGTTGTTCAGGCTGTTCATGCGCATTGCAGCCTCATAGGCTTCCATCTGTGGATATTCATTGGCTAACACGTTTCGAGGAGTTCCTCTTCCTCAGAGCCTACTCTGAGGCACTGAGGAAGAGGAACTGTTGGAAATGCGTTATCCTATGCTATTGCGAGATAGCCCTATGGGATTGGGACAGCTATACATGGACTCCTATGCAGGATTGATATGATGTGCTTTTATTCAAGTTTTTATTTTGTGAATATGATACCTATTTGTGTTTACTTATAAATATTATTGAGGATAACGCGCTAGGCTATGCGCCATCTATTTTTTAATTTTTTTTACTGTGTTTATGACTGCTGGTCTCAGAAAATTGGGTGGCATGACTGCTGTACTACTAACTGTGCATCTGAGGACTTGCTGGAAGGGAAACTGTACCAGAGGACATTATTCTTTCTTCATATATGTACCTACAATTCCCTCATTATATATACATTTTTTTTGTTTTTTTTGTTTTTTTGTTTTTTTCTCCTGGGTCACATTTTATTTTCTCTTTTTTACCAGAGGATCTGCAATGCAAAGATCTCCCTCGTTCTGTGGAGCTGTAGGGTTTACTGCTTTTTGAATATTACTTCAGCAATTATCAGAGATTAATTATCAGCTGCAGTGAAACCACAGGTGCTCCACTGTCCTTTTTACTGTTTGCCACCCACATAACACATATGGAGCTGCTTTCCTAACCCTCTTGTTTTGAATTGTATTGTTACCATGCTGTATCCCTATATATTTTTCAGTGCTGTGCAAACTGCTGGTGCTATATAAATTCTGTATAATAATAATAATAATAATAATACTAGGTAAATATAATAATACTAGGTAAAATAATCATAATAATAAGTGCAGTGGCAAAGGTGGGCTTTAATACCTACACACAGTTCATATGTGCCCATGGGCTACTGAGGTTTCTGTACTTAAAGCGCACTAACTGTGTGCTCCCAGCACAATAAAGCCGGTTTCACTCGGGCGCCTCTGTTTGACAGACTCCGCTTGCTCAGTGGGGGATCGCTCCGCTGATCCCCGCTGAGCAGGCAGATGACAGGTCTATCTCCGCTAACTGTGCAAAGCGGAGACGGACAGAGTTCTGCTCTCTTCTATGGGGAAATTGGATGAAAATGAACCAAAAATATGTAAATTTATTTTTTGGATGAAAATGAACTGCCTATCCGTTTTCATCCGATCCCATCCGAATTGCTAGACGGATGGAAAATAGGACCACCCTCTGTCTGGATTTGGCGGACAGGATCAGAGCGAATAGCATGCGGGCGTCAGTGGACATGTTACCGCTGACATCCACGGCTCCATAGGGGTGCCTTCAGGTCCACCTGAAAAACTGATAGGCGGACCTGATCAGACAGCCTGTGTGAAAGGGGCCTAATAGAGCTGTCAAAGGCAGCTCCTGGTCTTTAATAACCGACAGTCATTCACAGTAGTCATATGATCATGCAGTCCTTCCCGCCAACCCGAACTTCCACAGTTCAGAACAGCTCTGAGCTGTGAAAAATAGGTAAGTGAATCTGTGCATACTTGTACATCATGGCAAAAGCAGCCTACCTCTAGTTTAGCCTTAAATGAAAACTTTAGTAACAATATTGTGACCCACCCACACCTCAAAATATGTATTTTTATTTGACTTATTTATTGCATTTATTTATATAGAACCCGACAGTTTACACAGTGCTTTACATACTGTACATTCACATCAGTCCCTATCCTCAAGCAGTTTATAATATAAGGAAGCCATCTCACATGCATACAGTATCTCATGAAAGTGAGTACACCCCCCACATTTTTGTAAATATTTTATTCTATCTTTTCATGTGACAACACTGAAGAAATGACACTTTGCTACAATGTAAAGTAGTGAGTGTACAGCTTGTATAACAGTGTACATTTGCTGTCCCCTCAAAATAACTCAACACACAGCCATTAATGTCTAAACCACTGGCAAGAAAAGTGAGTACACTCCTAAGTGAAAATGTCCAAATTAGGCCCAATTAGCCATTTTCCCTCCCCGGTGTCATATGACTCGTTAGTGTTACATAGTCTCAGGTGTGAATGGGGAGCAGGTGTGTTAAATTTGGTGTTATCGCTCTCACTCTCTCATGCTGGTCACTGGAAGTTCAACATTGGCACCTCATGAGGATCTGAAAAAAAGAATTGTTGCTCTACATAAAGATGGCCTAGGCTACAAGAAGATAGCCAAGACTCTGAAACTGAGCTGCAGCATGGTGGCCAAGACCATACAGCCGTTTAACAGGATAGGTTCCACTCAGAACAGGCTTCGCCATGGTCGACCAAAGAAGTTGAGTGCACATGCTCAGCGTCATATCCAGAGGTTGTCTTTGGGAAATAGATGTATGAGTGCTGTCAGCATTGCTGCAGAGGTTGAAGGGGTGGGGGGTCAGCCTTTCAGTGCTCAGACCATACACCGCACACTAAATCAAAATGATCTGCATGGCTGTCGTCCCAGAAGGAAGCCTCTTCTAAAGATGATGCACAAGAAAGCCCGCAAACAGTTTGCTGAAGACAAGCAGACTAACGACATGGATTACTGGAACCATGTCCTGTGGTCTGATGAGACCAAGATAAACTTATTTGGTTCAGATAGTGTCAAGCGTGTGTGGCTGCAACCAGGTGAGGAGTACAAAGACAAGTGTGTGCTGCCTATAGTCAAGCATGGTGATGGGAGCGTCATGGTCTGGGGCTGCATGAGTGCTGCCAGCACTGGGGATCTACAGTTAATTGAGGGAACCATGAATGCCAACATGTACTGTGACATACTGAAGCAGAGCATGATCCCCTTCCTTCGGAGAGTGGGCCGCAGGGCAGTATTCCAACATGATAACAACCCCAAACATACCTCCAAGACGACCACTGTCTTGCTAAAGTAGCTGAGGGTAAAGGTGATGGACTGACCAAGCATGTCTCCAGATCTAAACCCTATTGAGCATCTGTGGGGCATCCTCTAATGGAAGGTGGGGGAGTGCAAGGTCTATAACATCCACCAGCTCTGTGATGTCATCATGGAGGAGTTGAAGAGGACTCCAGTGGCAACCAGGGAAGCTCTGGTGAACTCCATGCCCAAGAGGGTTAAGGCAGTGCTAGAAAATAATGGTGGCCATGCAAAACATTGACACTTTGGGCCCAATATGGACATTTTCACTTAGGGGTGTACTCACTTTTGTTGCCAGTGGTTTAGACATTAATGGCCGTGTTTTGAGCTATTTTGAGGGGACAGCAAATTTACACTGTTATACAAGCTGTGCACTCACTACTTTGCATTGTAGCAAAGTGTAATTTCTTCAGTGTTGTCACATGAAACGATAGAATAAAAGATTTACAAAAATGTGAGGGGTGTGCTCACTTTTGTGAGATACTGTACATACACATACTAGGGCCAGTTTAAACAGGAGCCAATTAACCTACCAGCATGTATTTGGAGGAGTAAGGCCCCTTATGTGTATTTGCCTTTATGCAGCACCAGCATATCCCACAGCCTTCACAAAACTATTCACAGCAGACCCTGTGCCAACATTGGTTACTGTTTACTGTATTTACCATAGTCACACACAGATCAGATCAGTGAGCAAGGAAGCAACATATCCAAAGGTTCCCTACATAAACACGGAATAAGTATTACAAACTGTATGATAAGCAGGTGCATTCCATTGTAAGAATTGAACTCGTACACCTAACACTGCAAGGGAAGATTGTTAACTGAACTGTTTATGTTTTCTCATTTGGCAATCTGTTACTTATGATGTGCTTCCTGGGTACTATCAAATTTGAGAGGACAGGTTGTTCTAGCAAACTAAAACCACACCTTCTAATCATGGTATCATGACGAATAAAATAGTTTTGAACCAAGGATTTGATTTACGCATAACGTGCAAGACCCAGTAAGGTAAGTTTTATATCCTATTCGCAAATTATACTACTTTATACCATTCTGGTATGTTCTTCAAAACTTTACAGAGAAAACTGGTGACAGTTGAAGCCAAACATCCTACCAGAATTGTTTTATGTTTTTTGAGGGAGGAAGCCAAAGCAACCAGAGGGAAAAACTCTGCAAATGGTGCCCTGGAGAAGACTCACTCACATGAACCACAATCCTCCTAAGACATATTTTTTGGCCACCATGGACTAGTTTTTGCTTGCATAGCCAGATTGCCTTCCTGTTCCTTTGTTGTGCAAGAAACAATGGAAAGGCTTATCTAGTAGTAATTACTCAGTTGGACTTGTTCTGTAATGTTAAGCTGGCCATATACTGGAAGATTATCATTTGTTCTTTCAAAAAAATTCCTTCAAAATGTTGCTTGTTTTCAAAATTCAATTTTGGAATGAATGTAATTTCCCAAACAAAAACCACATACACTGTTAGACATTCAGGAGGAGCAAGATAGAAAACTTTTCTTAAACAAGTGAATTTCTAAGAGTGTATGTGGTTTTGTTTGGAAAATTCCATTCATTCCAAAATCGAACAAACAAACTTTTGAAGTACTTTTGAATTAACTTTTCAAGTCTCTGTGGACACTATTGAATGTAATCAGGAGATTTTTCAGAAAGATCATTCATATTATAATCTTCTAGCATATGGCCAGCTTAACATCATAAAACAAATCCAGCTGAATGTGGCTAACTACTATAAGTTATACCATTAGCTGGATAAATTAGAACTTTCACAAACAATGCAAAGGCTTCAGTGCAGCAACTGTACTGTACGTCAATAGCTGTCAACACTCTGTGATAACAAATCATTATGTAGTGTAGACAATATGAAGTAGACAGTACCAACAGCACGTGGAGATGTGTGTTTACAAAGCTCATTAGGAATTACTGAAGCTGCTTGTTGGTGCTTAGTGTACAATGATAATTCCACAAATAGAGATTACAATGGATACCAGCTACTTATTTTATTGTAAACATGGGATAATGTGGTTGCTAATTTTAGCTTGAATTTTGCAGAAGGGGTATTCTGGAATCTGGATGTTGATCATATGAAAAGTAGATTTTCTGCTGTAAATAATCTACAGTAGGTGGTTTTCAACAAATGGCAGAATTGAAAAATAAGAAAAAAATGGTCCATGGCTAGAAATAGCAGCTGGTATGCAGGAAAATAGTGATTTTTTTTTAAAGTATTGAATAGTATACAGTATACAGGGTGGGCCATTTATATGGATACACCTTAATAAAATGGGAATGGTTGGTGATATTAACTTCCTGTTTGTGGCACATTAGTATATGTGAGGGGGGAAACTTTTCAAGATGGGTGGTGACCATGGTGGCCATTTTGAAGTCGGCCATTTTGAATCCAACTTTTGTTTTTTCAATAGGAAGAGGGTCATGTGACACATCAAACCCATTGGGAATTTCACAGGAAAAACAATAGTGTGCTTGGTTTTAACGTAACTTTATTCTTTGAGTTATTTACAAGTTTCTGACCACTTATAAAATGTGTTCAATGTGCTGCCCATTGTGTTGGATTGTCAATGCAACCCTCTTCTCACACTCTTCACACACTGATAGCAACACTGCAGGAGAAATATTATATATTAAAGAAACAAGATGGGCGTGGCGCTGTCCCGGGGTTAATATAAGAGAAATTGTGCCCGTATGAAAAATGTTATTGTGTGTCCCCTAGATATGTTAATGAGCCCCTTCTAGGGAGTCTGCTGGAAAGGTTCTTATATATATATGCTACTAGTGTGCTGGTTGTGTTTGCCAAACAGTTTCCAAAACCGAGTCTATTAATTACATTCCTTCATCAGTGATCTGCTGTAAAGTTTAAATTAAAAAATCATAAAATATACTATAAAACATGCGTCCGTCCATTATAATAGTGAACTTTAAATCCACCTTCAAATGTGTGCTTATATACCACCAGGAGTGGGAGTGTTAGGGAATGGGAGGTGAGTGCACATGCACCCCACAGTGACCCCCTCACTCACGTACTGGTCTCCCGTACCGAGGGTATCCCCCGGTTCAGCTTGGTGTTCTCCAGGCGGTCCACATAAAAAGACAGAAAACTCAATTTGTAAATAATTCTATATCAAAACCGTAAGGCATAGCATCCACTCACTGTTTGTATCGCTGTGATGAGTATCCGGGAAGTCAGGCAGGCGATTCTCTGTACCCTGCGTTCCACCTCGTGTCAACCTGGAAGTGTGTACTGACGCTCACTGGCTCCGCCTTACGCGTTTCGTCATTCCGACGGAGGCGGCCGCCTCCGATGACGTCGGAATGACGAAACACGTAAGTGCACCACCACATTATGGGTGTTAGGTCCGAGCATTCCTAGATGAACAGTTTCCCGGAAAGTGGATTGGTCGTCGTGGGCCAGTTGAATGGCCCCCAATGTCTCCCGATCTGACCCCCTTAGACTTTTATCTTTGGGGTCATCTGAAGGCAATTGTCTATGTTGTGAAGATACGAGATGTGCAGCACCAGAAACTATGGATACTGGAAGCCTGTGCTAGCATTTCTCCTGTGGTGTTGCTATCAGTGTGTGAAGAGTGGGAGAAGAGGGTTGCATTGACAATCCAACACAATGGGCAGCACATTGAACACATTTCATAAGTGGTCAGAAAATTGTAACTAACTCATGAAAGAATAAAGTTACGTTAAAACCAAGCACACCATTGTTTTTCTTGTGAAATTCCCAATAAGTTTGATGTGTCACATGACCCTCTTCCTATTGAAAAAAACAAAAGTTGGATTCAAAATGGCCGACTTCAAAATGGCCGCCATGGTCACCACCCATCTTGAAAAGTTTCCCCCCTCACATATACTAATGTGCCACAAACAGGAAGTTAATATCACCAACCATTCCCATTTTATTAAGGTGTATCCACATAAATGGCCCACCCTGTATTTCAAATACTAAATAATTCTAAACAACTGTATATTTTATATTAAACCATGCCCACTTTCGTTCATTCCATATTTTGCAGTCTACTGAACTGACATTTTTCGTTTTTACTACAGTACTTTCATTTTCCATACAACATATTTTTACTTTTCACCTTTGAGCTCACATATGCCTTTCCTTTGCTGAATAAATGACAGTATAATAAATAACAGGGGAAGTACATTCATGCCCCAACAATAAACGATATGCATGTTTCTTAGGGGAGTCTTTCAATAAGACACAATGCAGGGAACTAGAGCAGCCAGAATCAGAAACAGCTGAGCCTGGCAGCCAAACGGCCTCTTACATTTTCAAAGCTTAAAGTGTTAATAAACCCAGTAATATGAAAACAGTCCCCCCCCCCCCACAGTGTAAATCTTCTTTTTACATTAAAATACTGCCACTATATACCTTTTTGGCTGATCTGTATACTACAGTCACGTGATAAGCTGCAGGGTCCACCCGAGTGCTGAGTGTTCAGGTAGGAGGAGATTTCCACTACAGGCTGAGTCCTCATGCTGTTATGGGAGGTGGATCGTCCATTAACCAAGATGTGACACCCCACCCACTGTGTCCTTTTTTTAGTTACTGATAAGCTGCAGGGTCTACCCGAGTGCTGAGTGTTCAGGTAGGAGGGTATTTCCAATAGAGCCTGATTCCTGGGCATAGAGGAGGAGGGAGGGACTGGGCTGTAGCATTGTTCCGACTGTATAGCAATGTGCAACTTGTAGGATTTCACATCAACAAACAACAAAGTGTAGTGCACCCCCTAAGGAGCCGCAGATAACTGGGATGCAACCACCCCACACAGCCAGGGATGAGGGGTTATGGGATGCCCACTTAACTTCAGCAGAACTTCAGGGACATTCTTCCTATATACAGTCTCTATATAAAATCTCTATGTACAACTCCACTTCTTCCTCCAGCTTCAAGACGCCTCCAGTATGGAGAAACTAGTCGCATGCATTGCAAAGGTGTGATTTTGGCCCATTCTTCCACACAAACAGTCTTCAAATCTTCAAGGTTCCGTGGGCCTCTTCTATGAACTCTGATCTTTAGTTCTTTCCATAGATTTTCTATTGGATTTAAGTCAGGGGATTGGCTGGGCCATTCTAGCAGCTTTATTTTCTTTCTTTGAAACCAATTGAGAGTTTCCTTGGCTTTGTGTTTGGGGTCATTGTCTCGCTGAAATGTCCACCCTCATTTCATCTTCATCATCCCGGTAGATAGCAGCAGTTTTTTATCAATAATAAAATCAACGATATGAAGTTTGCCAGTACCGTATGCTGAAAAACAGCCTTACACCATGATGTTCACACCTCCAAACTTCACTGTTGGTATGGGGGTGTTTTTGGCGTGATGTGCAGTGCCATTTGACCTCCAAACATGGTGTGTATTAAGGCATCCAAAGAGTTCAACATTGGTCTCATCTGGCCGCACTATACAATTGTGCTCATAAGTTTGCATACCCTGGCAGAATTTATGATTTCTTGCCCATTTTTCAGAGAATATGAATGATAACACAAAAACATTTCTTTCACTCGTGGTTAGGTTTTGGCTGAAGCCATTTATTATCAATCAACTGTGTTTACTCTTTTTAAATCATATTGACAACAGAAACTACCCAAATGACCCTGATCAAAAGTTTACATACCTTGGTGATTTTGGCCTGATAACATGCACACAAGTTGACACAAAGGGGTTTGAATGGCTATTAAAGGTAACCATTCTCACCAGTGATCTGTTTTCTTGTAATTAGTGTGTGCATATAAAAGATCTATGAGTTTCTCTACTCCTGACAGACCCTTGCATCTTTTAGTTCACTTTCCAGTGTTGCACTGATGTTTCTGGATTCTGAGTCATGGGGAAAGCAAAAGAATTGTCAAAGGATCTGCGGGAAAATGTATTTGAACTGCATAAAAGAGGAAAGGGATATAAAAAGATATCCAAAGAATTGAGAATGCCAATCAACAGTGTTCAAACTCTAATTAAGAAGGGGAAAATGAGGGGTTCTGTTGAAACCAAACCATGGTCAGGTAGATCAACTAAAATTTCAGCCACAACTGCCAGGTAAATTGTTCGGGATGCAAAGAAAAACCCACAAATAACTTCAGGTGAAATCCAGGACTCTCTGAAAACATGTGGTGTGGCTGTTTCAAGAGGCACTTGAAGAAAGATGGGCTGCATGGTGGAGTCGCCAGAAGAAAGCCATTACTACACAAATGCCACAAAGTATCCCTCTTACAATATGCCAAACAGCACAGAGACAAGCCTCAAACCTTCTGGCAAAAATTCATTTGGAGTGATGAGACCAAAATTGAGCTTTTTGGCCACAACCATAAATGCTACATTTGGAGAGGAGTCAACGAGGCCTATGATGAAAGGTACACCATTCCTACTGTGAAACACAGAGGTGGATCGCTGATGTTTTGGGGATGTGTGAGCTACAAAGGCACAGTAAATTTGGGCAAAATTGATGGCAAGATGAATGCAGTATGTTATCAAAAAATACTGGAGGAACATTTGCATTCATCAGCCAGAAAGCTGCACATGGGATGTACTTGGACATTCCAACATGACAATGATACAAAACACAAAGCCAAGTCAACTTGTTATTGGCTGCAGCAGAATAAAGTGAAGGTTCTGGAGTGGCCATCTCAGTCTCCTGACCTCAATATCATTGAGCCACTCTGAGGAGATCTCAAATGTTCAGTTCGTGCAAGACAGCCCAAGAATTTCCAGGAACTGGAGGCTTTTTGCCAAGAGGAATGGGCAGCTTTATCATTTGAGAACATAAAAAGCCTCATCCACAAATACCACAAAAGACCTCAAGCTGTCATTGATATTAAAAAGGGCAATACACGGTATTAAGAACTGGGGTATGTAAATTTTTGATCAGGGTAATTTGGGTAGTTTGTGTTGTCATTATGATTTATTAAAAGAGTGAACACAGTTGATTGATAGTAAATGGCTTCAGCCAAACACTAACCATGAGTGAAAGAAACTTTTTTTGTGTTATCATTCATATTCTCTGAAAAATGGCCAAGAAATCATAAATTCTGCCAAGGTATTTAAACTTATGAGCACAACTGTATTCTCCCAGTATTTCACAGGCTTGTCTAAATGTTGTGCAGCAAACTTTAAATGATCTTCAACATGCTTTTTCTTCAGCAATGGAGTCTTGTATGGTGATCGTGCATACAGACCATGGGGGTTGAGTGCATTACTTATTGTTTCCTTTGAAACAATTGTACCTGCTAATTCCAGGTCTTTCTGAGGTCCTCCACAAGTGGCCCTTGGCTCGTGGACAACTCTTCTGATAATTCTTTTCATTCCTCTCTCAGAAATCTTGCGAGGAGCGCCTAGTGGTGGCTGGTTTATGATGAAATTATGTTCTTTCCACTTCCAGATTATGGCCCCAACAGTGCTCACTGGAACATTCAGAAGTTTAGAAATCCTTCGCTAACCAATGTCATCAATATGTTTTGCAACAATAAGGTTGTGCAGGTCTTGAGAAAGCTCTTTGCTTTCACCCATCATGAGATGTTTCTTGTGTGACACCTTGGTAATGAAACACCTTTTTATAGGCCATTAGTTGAGACTGAAGCAGCTGATATTAATTTGCACTGGCAAGGGGAAAGATTGTTTTCTAATTACTGATAGATTTCAGCTGGTGTCTTGGCTTTCCATGCCTTTTTTGCACCTCCCTTTCTTCATGTGTTCAATACTTTTTCCCTGTGTCATTCCATTTTATTTCACATAACTTTATTTCTGAACTTACTTGTTTTGGTTTCTTTGTATGTATGGATTGCATGGGTTACCGACACATGGTGAAAATTTCAAGGCAATAGCACCCTTAGAAATATATTTATCTAAAATAATAGTGATGTGTTCAATATTTATTTTACCTGCTATATACCGTATGTATTTTATGTTCCCATGCTTCATTTATTAAAGTGGTAGTATACTCTGCATTTTGAATTTTACCTACAGGTTAGCTTATAATAAAGCTTACCTGTAGGTTAAACTAATATCTCCTGAACATGCACTGTTTAGGAGATTTTTGCTTGTTTGGCAGCCGATGACGTGTACCCTTGCCCTTCCTTCAGAGCTCTGCACCTTGGCCATGACATCATCATGGCTCAGATATTCATGTGGCTGCAGCCCGCAAACCCAGGAGGAAAACTGGGTGAAGATGGAAGCCTCTGCAGTGGTGACGCTGAAGGGCTTTGTTTCAAGGTAAGTCTTTCATAAGATTTTCATAGTTTTCATGAGCTAGTATGTAATGCATATTAGCACATTATGCCTTTACCTTGCAGGGAGAACATTTTTTTTTTGTTTTTAAAAGTTTACTAGCGCTTTAAGTGTCAGAGTTGTTAAAAGCTTCCAGTCACTTTTTTGTTTAATGTATTAAAATGTATAGACTAATTTGAATAATTTCTATGGGCATCATGGATGTTTTGTTATTAACACTTCTAATATACAAGGTTAAATACTATTCTGCTTTTATGGCTTCATGTGTGATAAGGGCACATAATCCTATATTTTTTTTATTGCTCATTGATCATAAGATCTATCATATACTGTACATAACAATAAGATGCTGGATTAATATAATATTTGAAGTGTGTCTGTGTGTATAAAGGCAATTTACAGCCTATTAATGATATATGCATACTTGCCCACAGTGCCAGGATTCTCTATGAACTCCAACCTAGGAGTGAAAAGTAAAGTTGTATGTTGCTTCTCCGTCTTTACTGTGAATGACCTCCTAAAATGTCAAGGAGATTACTACAATTACATGATCCATATGTGACAATGGAATGTATGTCTCTGTTCATGACATCAGAACCATAATAAGAACAAGGTCTACAACCTCTAATACCCAGAAACCCAACCTCCATGCTACTTTACACTAACTGGGGAATCTAAAAATGCTTGGCCCCAGAATTATCCAATTTCTTTTGAGGAATTTAAGGATCTACTTTGCAAACAACAGCTTTTTTAATGGGTCATTTTTTTTTCGTATACACAATAAAACAGAGTATGTCTAACTGGTTGTAAAAAGTTTATGTATAATCGGTTTGTCTGTAGTACTTGGCATACCATTACCTACCAAAATAGTATTACATGCTTTACTGTAATGTAATTCAGCAAGCACTGAATAGTGTGAACAAGTATCCAAAGACTTTCAAAAATCTTACTAAAGCAATACTTGCTAAACAGAAATACATGCATCTATACTTTTCAACAATTGTGTACGCTGAAAGTGTTTCTATAATATACCTTTGGCTGTAATAACCTCTAATATCTTTTATTGAAGGAAAGACTAGGTTCACCAGGTTGAATGAAGCCTTTTGTGTTTTAGTGCCAGTGTAGTGTTCAAATTACTATTACAGAAGAGCAAGACTCATTGAGGGCACCATCGTTCTTCATGTTAGAATATAAAGCAATTCTACTTTCTAATGATTCCAGCGAGAGATCATTTGGCCAGAAGGCTATCCTGCCATCACTCCCAGAGGATTAATTCCGTTCAATCAGCGGCACGTCATGTCACATAGAGTCAAATCAAAACAATATCTGATCCACATCCATCAACCCCACAGGTTTCTAAGAGATGCTCTCGGTCTCTACTATACAATGGAAATTGTAACCCAGTAGTAATTGTCATTTCATAGTTCTTCTTTAGAAATGTAGTTTTTAGCTAGGTTTTGACACAGATCAAGTGCCATCAGTGTCAGAAAAGTAAGAACAAACTTAACCTTTGAAAAGATAGCAGGTACTCGCATCGGGAAAGATAAATAAATATGCAGGTTGCTGCTGTATGAAGGGTACCCAATGCAGGGGACGAAAATGAAAAAAGAGAGAGAGAAAAACAGCACTACCCAACACTTGATACTAAATGTTGCCTAGATCAATATGCCAATACCATATGTATAATATAGAAGAAAAACAGCGCTACCCAACCCTTAGTGCTGAATGTTACTTAGACCAATAGTAAATACCATATGTGTAATAAACATCATATCTTGCATAAATCACAAATTAAGTGCTTAGTGCTCTGGTTAATTGCTGTGATGGCAATTAAAATTACATAGGATTACAAAGTGCTTAAGTGGTCAAATATACAACAGTGAGAAAAGTTTATTTGTGCAAAAAAGCATCTTTTGAGATAAAGTGCAAGTGCTCAGGTGGTCCTTGTGCTGTGATAACTGTGCCTCCCCTCTGGGGGTATATTGCACTATATTGAGTCTAAATGGCTTGTAGGTCACTTGGGGAGGACCTGTCCCACTGCGATGTCTCCTGGCACATGGATGGTTTCCAATTATAGATCTCTCTGACCAGGATATGCAGTGGTGATGGGGAAGAAGAAACTCCACATAGAGTAATATAGTTTTTCCTCTCTTTTATTATCGTGCTCTTGTGAGCATAAAAACATTAAAACATTAAAAGCCTATAATAGGCACTATAGCAGTGAATAATGTCTGTACAACAGCTCTAAATTATTTCCCCCTGCCAAGGTAGTTGATGCTGGGTTCGGGTCCAGCCTGCGTTCCACTCTAAGGGCTTGTCAGGGAGCTAAGCTTGACATGTTTCGTTGCACGATAATAAAAGAAAGGTAAAACGATATTATTCTATGTGGAGTTTCTTCTTCCCCATCGCCACTGCATATCCCGGTCAGAGAGATCTATAATTGGATACCATCCACGTGACCTCACACAGAGAAGACAAGCAGAGGACATTGCAGTGGGAGAGGTCTAAGGTATAATAACAAAGTACAGTTGTATGCAAAAGTTTAGGAACCCCTGCCAATTTCCATGATTTTCATTTATAAATATTTGGGTGTTTGGATTAGCAATTTCATTTTGATCTATCAAATAACTGAAGGACAAACTAATATTTCAGTAGTAAAATTAGGTTTATTGGATTAACAGAAAATGTGCAATATGCATCAAATGAAATTAGACAGGTGCATAAATTTGGGCACCCTTGTCATTTTGTTGATTTGAATACCTGTAACTACTTAGCACTGATTAATTGGAACACACAATTGGTTTGGTGAGCTCATTAAGCCTTGAACTTCATAGACAGGTGCATCCAATCATGATAAAAGGTATTTAACCACTTCAGCCCCGGAAGGATTTCCCCCTTTAGGACCGGAGCCCTTTTTGCGATTCGGCACTGCGTCGCTTTAACTGAAAATTGCGCGGTCGTGCGACGTTGTACCCAAACGAAATTTGCGTCCTTTTTTCCCCACAAATAGAGCTTTCTTTTGGTGGTATTTGATCACCGCTACGTCATTTCTGATCACCGCTATAAACAAAAGAAGAGCGACAATTTTGCAAAAAAACACAAATTTCTTACTTTTTGTTAAAATACAAATCCAAAAAAAAATATATAAAAAAACATTTTTTTTCATCGGTTTTGGCCAATTTATATTCTTCCTCATATTTGCGATAAAAAAAATCGCAATCGGCGTTTATTGATTGGTTTGCGCAAAAGTGGTTACGTTTACGGATGATGAGAATTCATTTCTGGGGTTTTTATTTTTTTTTTTTTTTTTACTAGTAATGGTGGCGATCTGCGATTTTTAGCGGTACTGCGATATTAGGACGGACATGTCGGACCATTTTGACACTTTTTTGGGACCATTGGCATTTATACAGTGATCAGTGCTATAAAAATGCACTGATTACTGTTTAAATGCCATTGGCAGTGAAGGGGTTAACCTGCAGGGGGCGCTCTAAGGGTTAATAGTGTTCCCTGGGTGTGTTCTAACTGTGGGGGGACTGCCCTAGCAGGGGAAGGGAAGTGATCACAACTTCCGTGTAGAGGAAGGCTGTGAATCACAGCCCTTCCCCCTTCACAGAACGGAGGTCTGTGTTTACTTACACGGACCTCCGTTCTTTCACTCCGGGGGGGCATCGCGGGTGGCCGACGGCAATCGAAGCCGCCGCACCCGCTCCCCGGACACAGTGAGCGCGCGGGCGTGCCTCCGGCAGCGCGCGCGCGCTCACTGGGCGCGATCTTGCAGCCGCCGTCATATGACGGCGATTTGCGCAGGAGCGCCACCTTGTCACCGTCAATTGCCGATTGACGGTCGGCAATCGGTTAAGGTGGTCAATTGCAAGTTGTTGTTCTCTTTGACTCTCCTCTGAAGAGTGGAAACATGGGGGCCTCAAAACAACTCTCAAATGACCTGAAAACAAAGATTGTTCTACATTATGGTTTAGGGGAAGGCTACAAAAAGTTATCGCAAAGATATAAGCTGTCAGTGTCCACTGTGAGGAACATAGTGAGGAAATGGAAGACCACAGGCACAGTTCTTGTTAAGGCCAGAAGTGGCAGCCACATAAAATATTGGAGAGGCAAAGGCAAAGGATGGTGAGAACAGTCAAAAACAGCCCACAGACCACCTCCAAAGACCTACAACATCAACTTGCTGCAGATGGCGTCACTGTGCATCATTCAACAATTCAGCGCACTTTGCACAGCGAGAAGCTGTATGGGAGAGTGATGCAAAAGAAGTCTTTTCTGCACACACGCCACAAACTGAGTAGCTTGAGGTATGCAACCACACATTTGGACAAGCCAGCTTCATTTTGAAATAAGGTGCTGTGGACTGATGAAACAGAGATTGAGTTATTTGGTCATAACAAGGGGCGTTATGCATGGCGGCAAAAGAACACAGCATTCCAAGAAAAACACTTGGTACCCACAGTAAAATTTGGTGGAGGTTCCATCGTGCTGTGGGGCTGTGTGGCCAGTGCCGGTACTGGGAATCTGGTTAAAGTTGAGGGTCGCATGGATTCCACTCAATATCAGCAGATTCTTGAGAATAATGTTGAGGAATCAGTCACAAAGTTGAAGTAACGCCAGGGCTGGATATTTCAACAAGACAACCACCCAAAACACTGCTCAAAATCTACTCAGGCATTTATGCAGAGGAACAAGTACAATGTTCTGGAATGGCCACCCGATTCCCCAGACATGAATATCATTGAACATCTGTGGGGTGATTTGAAGCGGGCTGTCCATGCTCGGCAACCATCAAGCATCTTTGCGCTAGATCTCCCCGCACGTAGGGGCGACTTTGATCGAGTTCTTCTACAAAAAGAAAAAATGTATATTTTTCTTTTGGGCTCCATGGTCCCTATAGGACTGAATACCGAATGCAATTTGTCGGTTTTCTTGGAGCCGTAGTCACAACCAAAGCATTGACTGAATATGGCCCTTCCTTGACATCTTGAGGTGATTTTTCTTTTCTTTTCACTATTTGAATATTCCTGGTGATTGAGGTTTGTCCTTACTCCTGTATCGCCCCTTTTTCCCTTTAGCAGAGATAACAGAACAATTCAATTGATCTAATTTAATTAATCTAAATTGTCATATATCTTTAAATATCTTTGTCTCAATTAATGGTTGGTTCCCATTTAGTCTTCTGCGTGCACAGCTTGCAACTACTTTTCTGTTTGGATGACAGCGTAAATGGCTTTTCTCCACAGTGACACTCAGTGGCCTAGTATGGTCACTACAACTATCTGGTTATCCACTATATAAGGACACTGTGTATCATCAGCCATAGCTTTGACAAAGTCCGGATTGGCCCAGACGAAACGCGTCAGCGTACGCGTCATCACGCCCCGCCCATCACCCACCCGGCCACCCCCACCTCATCTCTGGAGCGAAGTTTTAATCTGCCGATCTGTCCACAGCTACTTCCGGGACGCGGCACGCTGATGGCGGACTGATCAGCCATTCATCTAGGGATGTTTCCCCGCACACAACTGCAGACCTGACAGCTATTCCGTCCACTACCGAATGGACTCAGGGTCCGGCCCAGCAACCGTTTAAACGGAAAAGATTCCAGAAACCTGCCAGTACTACCCAGTCCGGGTCAAGGCAGTTATCTATACGGCTACCGGCACCGTCATCTCGCACATAGCGGCTACGAGTACATTCACAGCTTGCAGGGGGCGAATCACACAAGATGATACCGCAACGCTGACAGTCCCATCCATCCCTATCCATTGAATCTACTGACGTGGTGAGACCAGTCCAATTTATTTCATATTGTATGATATGACACAGTGACACATTGAAAGAATATTAACTTCAGTGGATCCCCCCTCTATCAGCTCCTTCATCCTACATTCATTCTGACGAATGACCTTGTTCTGAGCTGCACTTTAAAGGGGACACTGCACTATCATTTCAGGACGGTCACCACGTAATCCATCATCTCTCCATGTCCTTGGTGGACACCTAGGAGACCTTGCTCCATTGTGTCAACCCATAATGACCTCAGTGACGGGGCTGTATATACCAACAAACAGCTGAATTGCTGTATCAAATTACTTTACAGCCACCCTGATCAGAGTCATTATCAGGCTGAGGTGTATGTGGTGTGTATGACCACGGCCGGCCAGTGTGTATGGGGGGTTGTTTTTAACATAGACAACGTTGTCTTTTTTATACTATGCTATCTTGTGGTGGTGCTTTTTTCATTTTTGAATTGTGATTTTTGACTTGTGTTATTTGTTACCAATAAATTTCTTCTTTATTATTGACCGTGTGGCCCAACAAGAGTCCTTTTGGTGGCTATACCCCAACCCTTTTTTTTCAATTGCTTGTCACTCTGGGTCCTGCATCTTATTACAGATGAGGGGTCATATGTCCTATATTAATTTGTAGGTACATCTATCAGTATATACTTCACCTTTACGGGGGACCCCTTTTATTCATTTTTTCGGCAACCATCAAACCTAACTGAACTGGAGATGTTTTGTAAGATGGAATGGTCCAAAAGACATTCATCCAGAATCCAGACACTCATTCCAAGCTATAGGAAGCGTCTAGAGGCTGTTATTTCAGCTAAAGGAGGCTCTACTGAATATTGACGTGATTTTTCTGTTGGGGTGTCCAAATTTATGCACCTGTCTAATTTTGTTTTGATGCATATTGCGCATTTTCTGTTAATCCAATAATCCTCATTTCACTACTGAAATATTACTGTGTCCTTCAATTATTTGATAGATCAACATTAACTTGCTGATCCAAACACCCAAATACTTAGAAATGAAAATCGTGGAAATTGTCAGGGGTTCCTAAACGTTGGCATACAACTGTATAATAACAAAAACTGAAAGGTTTTATTTGAAAATGTCAAATTATGTTAATCAGGAGGGAAGGAGGACCAAATATGAAAGAATATAAGCAGGATTAGGTTGGTGGGGGAATTAGGTTAAGGGTATATTTAAGTGCCAGTTTAGAGGTTAGATGTTAAATAGTAGGGTTAAATATGTAAAGTTAGTTTAGGAGGAAGAATAGGGTCATTAAACTCTATGGCAATGGGTTGGGAGCAAATATAATGTCTAATTATAGGAATGAGTTTAGGTTTGTTCCAGACCCTGTTCCAAACCCAGAAGAAAGTTTAAGTGGTTGGCCAAACAATTGCAGCCAAGGCATTCCCTGCACCACAGCTGCACATAGACAAGGGAGCAGGGTTGCTTGTGACATCCTTGACCCAAATATGGCAGCATGGGCCATGACATAGATCGGACAAAACCTAAACTCACCCCTATCCACATCCTACACACTTACTGTGAGCAATACGTTTTCTAGACATAATTGCATTTACTTCTTATGGTCAAAAGAGCCAAGTGGGAGCTAAATAAACAAAAAAAATCATATCTAGTTTTATATTACATGGCAAATTGCTAAAGAGAAGTAAACTGTGATTTTATTCCTACCTTTAATGCATTTTAAATCTTACATTATGTTTACATATCTCATATTTGTTCATTTCCATGACAGAGAATCCACAGTATGCTTTCATTTCCTTGTGTTATGATGACCTCTTTTCTAGTAATAGATAGCCGGCTAGAACATCTGAACATAAGGACACTACTACGTATTGGTTTCCTGATATATGCATGCATAAATATAGAAACACATATTAGATTCTGCATCACAGTGTTTTTAATTTCTTGCATCAAGTAAATAAGATTTCACCTGATTATATTTAGGATGTGGCCCATAGACATGAGACGACAGACAACCAATTTAGCAGACTGGATATTATTATATTTATGGTGTATAGTAGTTTTTTCCCTTCTTTCTAAAAAGACCTGCTTGACCAAGCATGCATGTTTGGAACTGTTTGCCAACAAACAAGTCTGATAGCAGATGGATCACTCCAGCGCACCCAACCACCACTAATCTCTATCGCTAGCTTTCCAAAATATTTAATAACATGTAATAGATTGTAAATAATGGTGATTTTTGCAAATGCTTGGCTAATATTCCGTTGCATTCTGGAGAACTTGATAGTAGATGCTGACCACATGCATATACTGTACCTGCAGGTCATTATATTCTGAGGGTGTATGTGAAGATTTACACGTATACTTCAGGGCAAGTGGCAATAGTGAAACTAAGTATCAGCGAACAGGGACATTTCTTATTAAAAGCACCTGTCATTTTGCTCTGATTATGCAAAGTAGCAGACGTACTTTATTAATGAAACACATCAAGAATAATCTGAAATCTAAAATGATTACAAGTATTTCAGCTTAGCACACTACCTACTATAATAAAGGGAGAAGAAATAGTAGTTTTTAAATTTTAAAAATAGCTGAAAAGTAGTAAAAAAGTAAAAAGTACTTCAGATCAATATCTGTGGGTATCCAGCTACTTATCTCCTGTATTGTAATATGATGAGCTTTGTTTAGCCATTGTTTTGTCAGTTAATTATGTTTCTCTTTTTGCCTCTCTTTACTGATTAGGTTCAAATTACTATAGAGGAAGTTATGCCACCTACAGGATAGTCTGAGAAGTACCATTGTTTGGTTATACAACTCTACTCAGACAATATTGCAGTTTTATGATACGTCCCAACATAACATTTTTGCAAATACATATGTTAATAGATCATGCAAACATACATTATTTTTAGATAAAAATACATAGTGTAATATACAAGGAACAGTACGGTCATTTCAGGTTGTGTCATAAAAAGAGATCTACAAACGTACTAGATAATTGTATACATAAACGTTTTTACAATACAACCCTGCATAGTATTTTGACGTTATAACAGACTCATCTCAACATATTGGTTTGTTACCATGAAGAGTCTGATAGGACATCCACCGTATTGAAGGAGATATCATTAAACTTGGATTAGTCATTTCTCTCCGTTTTTCTCTTTGTATTAATTGACTGTTTTGTTACCGATTTGTTTCGAGTAGTATAATGTTATGTCCTCTATTCATCGACCTATGGGTGTCTATAACTAGACTTCATGAAAAATGAAAAAATGATGAAAAGTCGATAAAAATTTTAAATTTTTGATGATAAAGAAGAGGGAAATAATATCATCCATCACACGATTCGACTTTATGAACATTAGTAA
>BLSH010248974.1:1200681-1220026 GCA_018402905.1 Glandirana rugosa | reverse complement strand
CCACCATGTCCACCACCGTCCCCAAGCATTTCCACGCGGTCCCATGGAAGCTTACAGCTGTCCATCTCCCAAACACTGGAGAGAAAGAGGAAGTACCCCCCTACCCACCCGCGATCCCTGGCCCTGAATGCCAGCATTTCAAAATTCCTGGCCTTTGAAATGCTGTCATTCTGTCTGGTAGACACGGACAGTTTCAAAAACCTGATGGCGGTGGCTGTCCCACAGTACCTGGTTCCCAGCCGCCACTACTTTTCCAGGCGAGCCATCCCTTCCCTGCACAAACAAGTCGAGGACAAGATCAAGTGTACACTGCGCAACGCCATCTGTGGCAAGGTCCACATAACCACTGATACATGAACCAGTAAGCACGGGCAGGGACGCTATATCTTGCTAACTGCACACTAGGCAAATGTAGTGGCGGGTGGGCCTGAGCCGGCTAGCCATTTGGCACATGTCCTTCCACCACCGAGGATTGCAAGGCATTTCTCTTTGCCTCCTGTTGCCTCCTCTCCTACTGCGCTTCCTCCTCCTCGACCACCTACTCATCGGCTCAGCGTAACACCTTCACCACCAACATCAGCACATCCAGGGGGAAACGACAGCAGGCTGTTTTAAAACTGATATGTTTGGGGGATAAACCCTACACTGCGCAGGAGCTGTGGATGGGCATTGAACAACAGACCAATGAGTGGTTGTTGCCACTGAGCCTCAAGCCCGGCCTGGTGGTGTGCGATAATGGGCAAAATCTTGTAGCAGCTCTGGGCCTAGCCGGTTTGACGCACATCCCTTGCCTGGCGCATGTGCTGAATTTGGTGGTGCAGAAATTTCTAAAAAAATACCCGAATATGTCAGAGCTGCTGCAGAAAGTGCGGGCCATCTGTGCACGCTTTCGGCGTTCTCACCCTGCTGCTGCTGGCCTGTCTGCGCTGCAGCGGAACTTCGGCCTTCCCGCTCACCGCTTCCTCTGCGACGTGCCCACAAGGTGGAACTCCACCTTGCACATGCTGGAGAGACTGTGCGAGCAGCAGCAGGCAATAGTGGAGTTTCAGCTGCAGCACGCACGGGTCAGTCGCTCTGCCGAACAGCAACACTTCACCACCAACGAGTGGGCCTCCATGCTAGATCTGTGTACCATATTGCGGTGTACTCCACCAACATGGCCAGTGCCGATGACGCTGTTCTCAGCATTACTATCCCACTTCTATGTCTCCTTGAAAAAACACTTTGGGCGATGATGGAAGAGGATGTGGCACAGGGGGAAGAGGAGGAGAAAGAGGGGTCCTTTCCACGGTTATCAAGCCAGTCATTCACAAGTGGCTTGGAGGGTGGGTTCCTGCACCAGCATAGGCCAGGTAAAAAATCTTCAAGCCAGGGCACTGTTCTGGAGGATGAGAAGGATGAGGATGATGATGATGAGGAGGAGGAGGAACCGTGTTCACAGAAGGGTGGCACCCAACGCAGCTCGTGGGCATCACTGGAGCATGGCTGGGGGGATATGGAGGACACAGATGATACACCTCCCACAGAGAACAGCTCATCTTTGCCTCTGGGCAGCCTGGCACACATGAGCGACTACATGCTGCAGTGCCTGCACAATGACAGCCAAGTTGCCCACATTGTAACTTGTGCTGATTGCTGGGTGGCCCCCCTGCTGGATCCCCATTACAAGGACAACGTGCCGTCCTTCATTCCCTCACTGGAGTGTGATCGGAAGATGCGCGACTACAAGCGCACGCTGGTAGACTCGCTGCTGTGGGCATTCCCAAATGACACCGGGGGCTCAGTGGAAGCACAAGGCAAAGCCAGAGGGGGAGGAAGAGGTCGCCAACGCAGCTGTGGCACCGCTAGCACCTCAGAAGGCAGAGTTAGCATGGCTGAAATGTGGAAAAGCTTTGTCAGCAGCACGCCACAACAAACAGCACCACCAGCTGATAGGCAAAGTCTTAGCAGGAGGCAGTATTTCAGCAACATGGTGGAACAGTATGCGTGCACATGCCTACACGTACTGACTGATGGGTCTGCCCCATTCAACTTCTGGGTCTCCAAATTGGGCACATGGCCTGAGCTTGCCCTTTATGCCTTGGAGGTGCTGGCCTACCCTGCAGCCAGTGTATTGTCTGAATGTGTGTTTAACACGGCCGGGGGCGTTATCACAGACAAGCGCAGCCACCTGTCCACAGCCAACGTGGACAAGCTAACGTTTATTAAAATTAACCAGGCATGGATCCCACAAGACTTGTCTGTACCTTGTGCAGAATAGACATGTATACCGACCTCACACAGCCATTGGTATACTTAAGTGAACTTATTCTTTTTTTTTTAATATGTCTCAATATTTTGGGCTACCCCAATTAGAAAAAAAAAAACAAACAAAAAACTGTGTTGGCTATCTCCTCCTCTTCCTCCACCGCCACTTCCACCACCTACACCGCCACGGTCACCGCCTCCTCAACCTCCCACTCTACATCCACCTCCTCCTCCATTTTTAATTTTTTTTATGTGATTTTAAGTTATTTCCCTATCCACATTTGTTTGCAGGGCACTTGTCCTACTCTTACCCCATTTTGCTTCCTTTTGCAGCCCTTTCCAGGACTTTTTTAGAGCCATTTTTGTGCCCAAAAGTTCGGGTCACTATTGACTTCAATGGGGTTCGGGGTCAAGTTTGGGGCCGAACTCAAACTTTTTTGCGAAGTTCAGCCGAACCCGCCGAACCCGAACATCCAGGTGTCCGCACAACTCTATAAATAATACCAGATAAACACACATAAAGTATATGTAAGACCAAAACATATTTTTTAGTTTTATATAAAGTGAAGAAAGGTTAAAACAATTCTTTCTGTCTGTGTCCCATTGGAGAAATTTCACTTTTGAAAATTTCCCCTGCCTCTTGTTATAGTGACAACTCTAAAAATTTGAATTTCTCCCCCACTTTCTGTGTTGGTAGCAAAGGTCATCAGGAAAATTAGAGAGAGTAGATCTAACTAGTAGGTACACAGACAATTGTGCCTTCACAGGTTCTAATACTTTCCCGACTCTATACCGAACTAAAAGAAAAAAGTTTTGAAATATCCTTTGCATTTAATTTTTAAGCAACAACGGCAGCCACAGAACCCCTTGTTTTTTATCATCTGCCACTAGAACAAACCTGGAAGTCCACTCCATATCCTAGTTGTAAGCCTGCAGATTAGAATAATCTATATCTAGTGTTCATTCCTTCTGGTATGCTCATCTCTATTAAGGTGATGGAAAGAAAAGAAAATAAAATATAGCAGATCTCCCCATACTGTAAAGTTCTACAACCATTCTACAGTACTACATTCATCTGTCTTCAAGTAGAAAATCAAAGGCTTGCTTATAATCTGTTTGTCTTTCAGCAAACAGTGCGTGACAATTATGTTTAGCTGCTAAACATAGTTTTCCAGTTTCAGCCATACATCACTCTTCACATCCTTTTATTAATATGATGTCAGTAGCTATATACAAATGTCCACACAAAGCAGTTGTTCTTTAAAGAACAATAATGTTATTTTCAACCTGACCTCATCCTTTGACCTAACACAACGGACACAGTCCTGCACTCTCTCTGATGGTAATATACTTGACCTTGTTTTCTCCCACCTTTGCACCTCCTACAACCTCACCAACACCCCCTTTCCTCTCTCTGACCACAACCTCATTGCTTTCACAATGTCCTTGCCTCCAACCACCTGTCCAAAAAAATTATCCGCAGAAACCTTTGCCTGTTTAATCCTCGTCTTTTCTACTCTGCAACTGACTACCTCCATGACAAAACCTCACCTCTGTCTTGCCCTGACCTGGCCATGTCTGTCTACAACAGCTCACTTTCATTCACAATGGATTCTCTTGCTCCTCTCACTACACAGGTATCAGGCCTCGACCATCATAACCCTTGCAGACTGACCGCACCAGAATACTTAAGAGACATAGCCATGCACTGGAGCGATTGTGGCGTAAAACCAAATCTCAGCATGCATTCACCCAATATAAGTCTGCCTTCTTAAAATACAATTCCTCCCTCCATGCTGCCAAACAAGCCTACTTTGTCAAGCTCATTAATACTCTGTCATCCAGTCCTCGTCATCTCATCTCTGCTTTTAACTCTCTACTTTCTCAACTGCCATCTCCACCCAGTAACTCGCTCACTGCTCATAAGATTGGCAATCACTTCAAAAACAAGATTGCTGCAATTCGCGGGGGCATCTTCATTGCACAGACATCTATCCCACTTAACATACCCTGTAAAGAACCACTCTTAACACTTTCCTCTCTTGACTTTGCTAAAGTTTTCTCAGAAGCCCGCCTTACTACCTGTCCCTAGGATCCTGTTCCCTCACAACTACTACGGTCACCCTCTTCTTCTATCCTATGTTCCCTCACTCACATCTTCAGTCTCTCCCTCTACTGGCACCTTACCCTCCCCATGCATCCCATGCACTGACTACCCCCATACTTAAAAGCCCTCACTGGACCCCACCAGCCTGAACAACTCAAGATCCACCAACTTGCTCTTGTTTGCATCAAAACATTTGGAACGCTTAGTCTACAACCCTCTGGGCTCCTACCTCACTGACAACAACCTTCTCAACTCCCTAAAGTCTGGCTTTCACTTACTGCACTCCACTGAAACTGTCCTACTGAAACTCACTGATCTACTAACTGCTAAAACCAATGACCACTACACCATACTCATACTACTAGACCTCTCTGCAGCCTTTGATACTGTTGACCATCCCCTCCTCAGAAAACTCCCCTCTCTTGGCCTTCAAGACTCTGCCCTCTCCTGGTTCTCCGCCTACCTATCACTGTGCTCCTTCAGTGTTATCTATAACTCTGTTTCCTCCTCTCCACTTCCTCTTTCTGTAGGGGTACCCTAAGGTTCTGTCCTTGGACCCCTCCTCTTTTCCATTTACACCTCCTCCCCTGGTCAATTAATAAATTCCCATGGCTTCCAGTACCATCTCTATGCTGACGACACAGAAATCTATCTCTCTAATCCTCACCTCACTCCTTCAGTCTCCTCTCCGATAACTAACTTATTAACTGACATATCAGCTTGGATGTCACACCATTTCCTCAAATTCAATCTTTCTAAAACTGAGCTCATAATTTTTCCTCTGGCCCATGCCCCCTCCCCTGACTTCTCTGTCAAGATTAATAAAACAACCATCAGTCCCATCCCTCATGCCAGGGTGCTAGGTGTAATCCTGGACTCTGACTTTTCCTTTTAGCCCCAAATCTAATCACCGTCCAAACCTTGCAGATTTCCCCTCCATAACATTTCCAAAATATGCCCCTTCTTAACCGTTGAAACCACTAAGCAACCTATTCGCTCCCTTGTTATCTCTTGTCTTGACTATTATAACTGCTTCCTCATTAGCTTACCTTTCTGCAAGCTATCCCCTCTTCAGTCTATCATGAATGCCACTGCCAGACTCATTCACCTTACCAACCGTTCAGTGTCTGCCAATTCCTCCACTGGCTTCCCATTGCTGAATAAAATTCAAAACACTAACAATAAAATACAAAGCCATTTACAACTCTGCCCGAGCTACATCAAGAATCTTGTCTCCAAATATCACCCAGTCGGTCCTCTCCGCTCCTCCCAAGACCTCCTGCTCTACCAGACTTCTCCAGAGCCTCTCCCATCCTCTGGAACGCACTACCCCAATCTGTTTGGTTATCTCCTACTCTGTTCACTTTTAGGCGATCCCTGAAAACACATCTCTTCAGGGAGGCCTATACCCCTCAGTTACTACCTTTTGTTTCACCAGCCCCTCCCTATTAGATTGTAAGGAGCAGGGCCCTCCTAACCTTCTTGTATTGAATTGCATTGTTGCTGTATTGTTTCCCTTTATATTGTAAAGCTCTGTGCAAACTGTTGGCGCTATATAAATCCTGTATAATACTAATAATAATGTTTTCAGAGTTACCCTTAGACTAAATGGCAACCTGCAGATCTGCAGAAAATTTTAATATGGTGCCCCTCCCAATAAAAATATCTGGAATTATGCTTTCTACCTTTATACATTTCTTTGCATAACAATTCATCCTCTTTGCGTTTTTTCCAAATGTTGCAGTATTACAACAACCTGGAATTTAAAAAGATTTAAATCTAAGCACAAAAGTAATCAAGAGCCTGGGACTACAGTAAATAGCTTCAGGGTGACAAGCGGGAGGAGATCTGGGGACATCCCTGATATCCTTTGTGATAACAGGGGAGACATTAATAATAGACCCTAAGGTCTATAAGGGGGATACTGATACAAAAAATTCTAAAATTAAAAAGAAAACAAGAGAAAAAGAGAGAGTAGCTATGAGTGAAGTAGCAGAAGCAGAAAGTCAGTATATAGTAAACCCAACAGCAGTAAAAAAGGCAACGTGGGCGGAGAAACAGCAAAAATATAAACATATACTGCCAGAAAAGCTGGAAAATCAAAGAAGATTTCAGAGGCTTTTTCGAAGCAGGAGAGAACGTAGGAAAGGTATTGGCTACTATTGCACGAGCCAACCAGATAAGAACCACAGTATCAGCAATAAGAATAAGGGATGGGAGGGTATTATTGCAAAATTTGGAAATCGTTGAGGATTTTAAAAATTCTTTGAAGATTTGTATAGTACCCGGGGCAGAGCGCAGAAGGACAGATGGGGGACCTCCTTAGTGGTTTGGCGATCCCTCGCCTGACCAAAGAAGATAGCAAAAAGTTGGATGCTCCATTAACTATTGAGGAAATAAAGAGAACAATTACAGCAATAGCGAATCAAAAATCACCAGGACCAGACGGGCTACCGGTCGAGATATACAGTATGGGGATCATCTTGCCCCGGCACTTTTGGAGGCATTTGAGGAAGCAAGAGGAGAAGGTAGACTGCCAGACTCTATGTCAGAATCCACAATAATTGTGCTACCGAAAGAAGATAAAGATCCATCAGACCCCTCCTCTTATAGGCTGATATCCCTGCTGTGGGCTGATGTTAAGATCCTAGTGGGAGTACTGGCCTCGAGATTAGGAAAAATAATAACAAAATATATACATACAGACCAATCCGGATTTATGCCGGACAGAACCACCAATATCAACATAAGGAGAGCGTACCTGAATTTGCAAATACCAACAACTAATACAGGATCAAGAGCTGTGCTGGCACTGGATATAGCAAAAGCGTTTGATAGCCTAGAGTGGCACTATTTATGGCGGGTTCTGGCAAGATTCGAATTTGGACCAGGATTTGTGAAATGGATTAAACTATTGTACGGAAGCCCTAGGGCTAAGGTTAAAGTAAATAATGAATGCTCTAGGACTTTTCGACTGACTCAGGGAACGAGGCAGGGGTGTCCTTTGTCGCCCCTGCTTTTTCCCTGGCAATAGAACCACCGGCGATCGCTGTCAGGACAAGAAAAGAGATTAAGGGGTTCCAGAGAGGAATAGGAGAAGAAAAAATAGCACTGTATGCCAACGATATACTCCTGTTCCTGGGGGACATGCAGGACTCCCTGAGAGTAGTGATGGATAT
Organism: Glandirana rugosa; assembly: GCA_018402905.1. Taxonomy (NCBI): domain Eukaryota; kingdom Metazoa; phylum Chordata; class Amphibia; order Anura; family Ranidae; genus Glandirana; species Glandirana rugosa. The sequence goes on along the minus strand of BLSH010248974.1, from coordinate 1,212,493 downwards.
GCTGGCAGAATTTGGGAAAATATCTGGACTGGTGGTAAACTGGAGTAAATCAAGCCTGCTCCCAGTGGATGGGGGGAGCCAACACCGGGAGGGGGATATCCAGAAATGGAAGTGGTAGAAAGAATAAAATAATTGGGGGTTCAGATCACCAAAAACCCGAAACAATATACAGAAGACAACTTAAGAAAACTGTTAAAAAAGTTTAAAACAAAGAAAAAGGTGTGGAGCCGATTACCTTTGTCGATTGCAGGAAGAAGCAATCTGATAAAGATGATATGGCTACCTCAGGTTTTATATATATTGCAAAACTCTCCAATTTGGATAACAAAAAGCTGATTCCAAAAGTTGGAAAAAATCTTCAGAGATTTAATATGGAAAGGAAAACAGGCAAGAATAAGTTTAATCACACTACAATGCCCAAAAAACAAGGGAGGGCTCTCAGTACCCCATCTATGGAGCTACTTTCTGGCAGCCCAAATGACACACCTAAAAGGATGTAATAGACAGACAGAGAGAGGGGTAAATGAGAGATTAATGTGCGTGGGCGTAGGACTCTGGTGGAGGCCTTAGAGGCAGACTTTTTTCCCTTGGAGACCCCCACCCTAAAATTTGTTAAAAAAGTTTTGGGAAACAACAAAAAAAAGTGCTGGGATAACAAGGGTACACTAAATACTCGCCGATCTGGGATAATAGGAATGTCCAGGAGATCCAGAAGGTGGAAAGGAATAGAAGCTGGGAAAACTGTGGAGTAGAAAATTGAATACAAATATATAAAGGAAGTAGCCTGAAGACATTCTAGGAGTTGAGGGAGGAGTACGGAATACCAAATCAGTCAATATGTATACTTGCAAATTAAACACGCCCTGGATAAGCAATTTAAAATAAATCTGATAAAATGGAGTGAGATAACAATGATGTAAAAGTAATAGAGGCTAAAGGATCTAAAGGGATAATATCAGGAATATACAAAGATATATGTGAAGCAACAACAGTTAGAGGACAGGATCTGCTGTGTAGGAAAAATTGGATAAAAGATATAGGGGAAATAACTGAGGAACAATGGGAGAGGATCCTAGAAGTCGGCCTGGTGGTGTCTATATCCCCAGCACAGAGAATATCACACCTACTGCTGCTCCACAGAACGTATTATACACCACAGAGATTACTTCAGTATGGTAGAAGACAAGATGCGAAATGCCCCCGGTTCGGGGGAGGTGAGGGTAGCCTGATCCACATGGTATGGAGGTGTCCCAAGCTATACAGATACTGGGAGGAAATTGTGGAAAACATTGAACATACTTTTGGAGTTGCCTTAGAGAGGACCCCTGTGGTGTGTTTACTTGGATATGTGGAGAAGACCGGTTTGACAAACAAGAAATGGATAGCGGTGTCTAGGAATCTGTTTACAGCAAGGAAACTAATAGCAAAAAAATGGATAGCAACAGCCCCACCAACTTATGTAGAATGGAGAAGGGAGATTGAGATAATGATTAGCAAAGAGAGGGTTGTATACAGCAAAAGGAAAAAGGACGAAGAACATAAAAAAATGTGGGGACCATGGATAGATAAAGGGAGAAATTAAGAGCAGATAATATATAAGAGAAACCCGGTTAGAGCATAAACCAATATAGAGAGGCAGAACATAAGAGATGGGCTCTTCAGATTGCAGAGGTAAATAGAGTGATGGAAATATGAGAGAATGAGCACAAGGAGAATAATTAGCGTAGAGTGTCTTTGTGGAATGGACGTAGAGTGGATGGGTATGGAATGTATCGGAGTTGAGTGAGATATTAATATATATACATGTGAAAAGATGTAATTAACTTAGTAATAAAGTATTTTGAATTCAAAAGAATGAAAAGCAGAGAAAAAGAATACCACAATGATGTGACTAAACTGGAGGCTTGTATGAAAAGTAAGCTGAACTTACCCTCTTAAGGTGGTCTACTGAGGTGGTATAAAAAAAAAATAATAGACCCTAATGTCTCCATAGACAGGACCTGTCACCGGCCTAATGCTATCACATAGTGGGCTTGTTAACTAACTTGTGACACTTATAAAGTTTAAAAAAGGGTAAAAATATGAAATATCATTTAGTAAATAAAATAACTTAAATAAAAGTAAATGCATCCCAGTCGCCTCGCGCACACACTCAAATGCAAATGCATAAGCGGAGCATGTACATGTATATAAACAGCAATTGCGCCACATGCAACATTGGAATGGGAGCAATAATTCTAGGGCTATAATTAAGGGTTAACTCTAAACTGATAACTTGCAAAGACTTTCAAAGCATCACCTATGGCACTTTTGGGTATCATAGTTATTGCTCTTTACCAGGCACATGCAATTTAAAGTCTTGACAAGTTTGGTATCTATTTACTTGATGCAACCCCATCTTTTATATTTTACAAAAAATATAGGTATTATATTGTGTTTGCGTGCACTAAAATTCATTTTAGTGTATTTTTTCCTGAAAATATGCATTTTATATACAGTTGTATAAATATTATGCAGCATATAATTATTGCAACTGCCACCATTTTATTCTCCAGGGTTTCTGTTTCAGAAAATATATACATAATATTATAAACTTATTTAGGGGTTTAAAGTAATTTTCTAGCAAACAAAGCACAATTTAAAATGTTTGAAAAATGTAGCAATTGCCACAGTAGACAAGTAGTTAAAGTGGTTGTTAACCCACTTCTCCTAATTCCTCCCATCCTCTCTGTACCATAATAGTAAGTGTCCCTGTGCCTGTGTTATGTAAAAAATCTGCCGGATTGTACCTATATGAGCGTGGCTCCCTGGCCCTCAGCTGACTGTTGGCTCTCTTCTCTCTCCGGCTCACAGCTCCAGTGGGCGGGGCCTAGCCAAGCCCTCCCACTGATGTCAGCCGGGGGAAAGGGGAAGAGAGGAGAGAGCTGAGCGCCAGGGAGCCATGCTCATATAAGTGCAATCTGGCAGATTTTTTACACAACACAGGCACAGGGACACTTACTATTATGGCACAGAGGGGATTACAGGATTTAGTGGCAGATATGGGAGCAGCACAAGCGTTGGGGCGGTCACTGGTAAGAGTCAGGCAGGGAGAGGAGGGGGGAGAAGAACAGAGGTGATAAGGAGAGCAGGGCTGCAGATGACAGACACGTATGCTGACCATAGTGTCAGGGCATAGCCATGCAGGATCAGCCTGGTTTTTTAGGTCATACGGGAGGCAAATGACACAGCACAAGCACTGTGATGTATAACATGCTTTAAGGGAACAGGATCTGGTTTTATTTTTTTTGGGGGGGTTAACAAACACTTTAAAAGAGCTTTAAAGTGGTTGTAAAGGCTGAAGGTTTTTTACTTTCATGCATTCTATGCATGAAGGTGAAAAACCTTGTGTGTGCTGCTCCCCCCACAACCCCCCCAATACTCACCTGAGCCCCATAGCAATCTAGTGGTGCGCACGAGAGCCTCAGCTGTCCCAGGGCTGTCAATCACAGATGGTGAGCCAATGAGAAGAGAGCGGGGCTGAGCCACGGCTCTGTGTGTCATATGGATGCATATAGCAGGACTCAGGAGCATGCACCAGTGCCCCCATAGCATGCAGCTTGCTATTGGGGGTACTGGTCAAGGGGAGGCTCGGGGCTGCTCTTTGCAAAACCACTGTACAGAGCAGGTAAGTATAACATTATTTTTATTTTTCTTAAAGCCGCACCTTTAATACCACTTTAACTGCTTTGTTTGGGCTTACAAGCGTTGTTCACACCAGGTGCAGTACGGGAACTGTGTATGTTTGCACACTGCACAAAAACACGCTGCCTTCTGCTGGCACATGCAGGTGTCATTAATTCTTACTGGTGCACCCATGCCACACCGCTGGACTGAAAAAAAAAAAGCTCCGCACTTGAAGAAGGCTAACCATCGAGTGTGGAGCTTCTTTTTTTTAACGGGTGCGGCAGTGCTGCTGCAGAAATCTGGGGACCCTCTTGTTAAAGGGGGCTTCCAGATTCTGATAAGCCCACCACCCGCAGACCGCCACAACCACCACCCAGGATTGTGGGGAAAAGGCCCTTGTCCTCATGCAGAGCCCAAAGCACCCCCCCATGTTGAGGGCATGCGGCCTGGTGGGGTTCAGGGGGAGGGCGCTCGCTCGTCCTCTCTCTTTCCTGAACTGCCAGGCTGCATATTCGGATAAGGGCCTGGTATTGATTTGGGGGGGACCCCACACCAATTTTTTTTTAAATGTTAGCATGGGTCCCCCTTCAAATCAATACCAGACCCAAATGTCTTTTTTTGCCAGCAATCATTTTTTTTACACTTAGCTGTCAGTGGGGAACCCCGCTGACAGCTGATGACTCATTGGTTGTAAGGGATGCGGCATCCGGCTTCCTGGCCCGCTCCTTAGCAGCCAGCTATATACAGTTTGTTCAAAGAGAGAAAAAATGCAAAATACATGAAAACTGCATTAAAAACCCATAAAAAATGTGGGTTTAAAAATGCAAAATGCACCGCAAAACATGCCTGAAAACCGCATCAACCGCAACCGCTTAGGTGTGAACCTAGACTTACCACCCAGTCACATTCACTGTGCAATTCTGCATGTCCATTTACATGCATTTCTAATGTGCCCGCATCATGTATGTTTTGTGTTTTTTAGCCATTATACAGTATTCCACAAAAGTGAATACACCCCTCACATTTTTTGTAAATATTTTATTATATCTTTTCATGTGACAACACTGAAGAAATGATACTTTGCTCACTTTTGTTGCCAGCGGTTTAGACGTTAATGGCTGTGTTGAGTTATTTTGAGGGGACAGCAAATTTACACTGTTATACAAGATGTACACTCACTACTGTACATTGTAGTATCATTTCTTCAGTGTTGTCACATGAAAAGATACAATAAAATATTTACAAAAATGTGAGGGGCATACTCACTTTTGTGACATACTGTATATCATTTTATTTACTGAATTGCATTTCCCTGTGTTTGCAGTATATTCAAGTGCATTCAATGTATGTTTACATGCAGCAATATACAGCATGTATTTTTTCAATTGCGATGCACAATAATCCTGGGGGCAGCATATGTGTTCCTGTGTTAGTGCAAGCGCTAATTTCAGTTAGTGGCAGAGTGTCAGTAGGTAGTAGTGTGTCAGTGTCAGCTAGTGGCAGTATTAGTGGCAAAGTTAGTGGCAGTTAGGGGCAGAGTTAGTGCTTTGCAGGTAAGTAATAAAAAGGTTTTATATTTAGTGTCAGTAGTAGTTTTAGTGTCAGTGTATTTAGGTAGGAAAAAACAAAACAAAATCCATACTGCTATCTCTTGTGTTTCTTGGCCTTACTATATGTACAAAAAACAAAACGCACACGTATGTAGTATTACTGCGATAGTCAGGAGTAGGAAAATTTAGTTTGCCAGTTTTTTTGGTAGCGGGTCATGGCGATGGCATAACAATATAAGGATAATGTTAAAAATCTAAAAAAAATGTTTGGCCTATTTTGGGCCAGTTTTCCTTTCATAATAAAACAAAATCACGAGATATCATGAACATTTACCATCTCAAGGAAAGACCAATGTGTCCTGGAAAAAACAAGCTATAATCCACCTAGATACATTATGTACCTGCAATGATATGTACAGTTTTACTAACACGTCAAAGTTGTAAAATTGGGTTTGGGCACTATGGTTTGTTTTGACCCTTGTGACGTTATGCGAGGCGAACTAATAGATGGACGCTATGTGTCGCCTTGCATGTGTTCATTTGGAGTGGACTGAGGTGGAATCCGGCCCAGGCTTTACCAGCCACTGTGGCAGAGTGGGTTCCGGACCGTATTTTCAGGTCCACTGGAGTCCACCCTCAGGTGTTTAAATAAACCAGGAAGAGAACATGGTTTGCTCTACCTACGGACTTTGAGAGAGCTGGCACACAGAGCTTTGTGCTTTGGACAAAAAGAAAGGTTTGCATTAACATTGTTAGCCCCACACCGCTCAGTAAGTAATTTTGATGTTGAGTTACAGCCGGAAAGGCAAGGATTTATTTTGCTGTCTTGTTTACTTTTTACTTGCAACCTTTAATCCAATAAACCTGGCTGCAAGCCAGATTTTCGTGAAACTGCTGCCTAAACTGCCTTTTTCCCAGGAAAGGTGATCCACATAGGAGCTAATCCCTCACACGTGGTGGACTCGGCCGGCAGTTTACTAAAAAAATGGAAGTTATACTGAAGGCCTTGCTACAAGCCACTGCGGGTCAGGGGAAAACCAACCTCCAGGTCGCACAGGCCTCTGCAGCTCAGCGGGAGGAGAGTCACCGACAGCATGAGGCTCAGCAGGAGGAGAGTCACCAGGCCATTGCAGCACAGCAGGATGCAAATCGCCAAGCCATCGCAGCACAGCAGGATGCAAATCGCCAGGCCATCGCAGCACAGCAGGATGCATTTCGCCAGGCTATCGCAGCACACTTAACTGAAGGCTACTGGCAGATCCCCCTAACAGAGTCAGCAAAGGAGACGACTGCCCTTTCTACTCCCGAAAGATTGTTTCAATACAAACAAATTCCATTTGGTTTACATGGGGCACTTGTATCATTCCAGAGAATGATGGGCAAAACTCTAGGGCCACATCGTCCCTATGCAGCCGCCTATTTGGATGATGTTGTCATCCACATCTCCAATTGGTAATCTCATTTGCTCAGGGTACAAGCAGTGGTGGATTCCCCTCGGAAAACAGGACTCATGGCCAACCCAGAAGAAATGTGCCATAGGCTTGGAAGAGGCCAAATACCTTGGCCACATTATTGGTCGGGGCCTGGTTAAGTCACAGACCAATAAACTTGAGGCAATCCAAAATTAGCCCCAACCGCTTACTAAAAGCAAGTGCATGCCTTCCTGGGGATTACGAGGTACTGCAGGCGGTTCATACCCGATTTTGCCACCATTACCATCCCTCTAACAGACATGACAAAGGGTAGAGGGTCGGTCATGGTGAAATGGAATCTGGAGGCAGAAAAGGCATTCCAGAGGTTGAAGCAAGCCCTTTGTGTACAACCAGTGCTCATGACCCCGGATTTCTCAAAGTACTTTGTCGTGCAGACCGATGCCTCTAATGTGAGGCTGGGTGCCATGCTGTCCCAGATCAGAGACAGTGAGGAACACCCAATTGCCTACCTGAGCAGAAAGTTGAACAAGCATGAGAGAAATGATGCCATTGTCGAAAAAGAGTGCTTGGCTATTAAGTGGGCCTTAGAGGAGATACTCTCTGTTGGGAAGACTGTTTAAGCTGGTCAACGACAATGCCTCCCTGAAGTGGATGTATGACAACAGGGAAAAAATTAGTCGGGTGACAAGGTGGTTCCTGGCCCTACAGCCATTCAAGTTTACAGTGGAGCATAGAGCGGGAAAGCTCCAAAACAACACAGATGCCCTTTCCCGGGTCCACTGTATGGTTGGGACAGTTGTTCAACCACAGGAGCTTGAGCGGGGGGGGGATATGTGAGGTTATGTGAGGCGAACTAATAGATGGACGCTATGGGGTTGATTTACTAAAGCTGGAGAGTGCAAAAACTGGTGCAGCTTTGCATGCTAGCCAATAAGCTTCTAACCTCAGCTTGTTCAATCAAGTTTTGACAATAAAACCTTGAAGCTGATTAGTTTCTGTGTGGAGCTGAACCAAATTTTGCACTTTCAAGCTTTAGTAAATCAACCCCTATGTGTTTCCTTGCATGCCTTCACATGGAGTGCACTAAGGTGGAATCGGGCCCAGGCAGGGTGGGTTCCGGACTGGATTTTCAGGTCCACTGGAGTCCACTCTCAGGTGTTTAAATAAATAAACCAGGAAGAGAAGAAGATTTGCTCTACCCTGGGACTTTGAGAGCGTTCAGCCTGAGAGTGCTGACACACAGAGCTTTGTGCTTTGGACAAAAAGAAAGGTTTGCAATAACTTTGTTTTGTGGGTGCTGGGGACATGCCACACACCACTCAGTAAGGAATGCTGGTGTTGAGTTAGAGCCGGAAAGGCAAGGATTTATTTTGCTGTTTTGTTTATTTTTTTACTTGCAACCTTTTATCCAATAAACCTGGCTGCAAGCCAGATTTTCATGAAACTGCTGCCTGAACTGCCTTTTTCCCAGGAAAGGTAATCCCCATAAGAGCTAATCCCTCACACCCTGCTCATAAAGGGGTTAAACACACATGAAAGAACTGCAGTTGCAAAAACTAGATGCATTGAAATACATTCATTTTGCATGTGTTTCTACCACCATTCTAACTCCCAAACTATCCCCTAAACCTAGTCCTAGTATTCTCCCTAGCCCCAAACTTTAACCCCTATTTCCCAGCCATAAATATACAATAGCCTTAGGGCAGTTTTCACTCTCCTTAATAGACAGCTACAGATTCTCTCTTGTCTGTATCTTTCCTCCCTATACAGGCATGCTGTTATTGGATATATATCTACACCATCTGCTGGCCTTAATTGGGTACTGCAGCACAGGTATGCTCCATTGTGTACAGTATGTGACTTCACAAGACAGCAAGTACAAATCCTGAGCAGTGGCAGTGTCTAAGTCAAAAGATCCTACTGGTCCTTGTGAGCACACTAGCATTGTCTTCTACACCCTTTTTGTTTGGTTACTATTGTTTATCTGTCTGTCACCTGTTTCACTCTTCTGCCTATAGTATGATCATCACCTGCCTTCACCACTGATTTTTACATTCTAGCGTAACCTGACCAAAGACGAGGAATATGGCAGGCAGACAAGGTCAGGTGCTTTTATTAAAAAGATAAATAAAAAGTACAAATTTGACATAAAGCCTATAATCAAGTCCTATGTACACACCTTAATATTAGTAATCAATTTAATACAATTTCATCCTTTGTTATATCTCATTCTGCTGGTCTCCTGCAGCCTCTTTGCGACCACTTCTTGCTTACTCCAGAAATGACTACTTGGCATGTCTCCAACGGCGAGTTGCCTAATAGTGACAACAGTGGATCATGTCTTTGTGTGAAACTTGTAGTCTTCATCAGGAGATCTTCTGACAGGCTGGGCCATATTAATGCATGGGCACTCCTGGGCACTGCCCAGGGGCCCTTATTGCATGTAGGCCCCATGATAATCTTGCAATACATCATATTTGCCAACTGTCCCGGATTTGCTGGGACAGTCAGTTTTTACTAAGCTGTCCCAGAATAGCTGTGTCCCGGAACCTGTACTGTGCCATCCTGATCCCAATATTGTGCCCTCCTCACCACTCCTTCCCCCTCCCCCTGTACTGAGCCATTCTGCTTCCCCCTCTGTACTGTGCCCTTTGTGTTTATTAGTCTTTGATTTATGTCATGTTTTCTTATTGTTTAAAATTGATTTTATTGAAAGTACTAATAAATATATGTTTCATTCTATCAGCTATTCATACTTTAATTCTTGAGAGTAAGTGTGTAAATTGGGGTAGGCTGGTAGGAGCCCCAGAACATTACTTTGCCCAGGGGCCCATGATGCTATTAAGACAGCCCTGCTGACAGCTTGACAATGCAGGAGCACAGAGACAGAGAGTTGTCAAATAACCACAGCAAATGCCTGAACAAGAACCTTTATGGCAGGATCACCAGGAACCAAAGCCGAAACTAGGGGGTGCAGGGGGGACGCCTGCCCCGAGTGATGCATCTAGGGGAGTGGCACCAAGGGTGCCACCCCCACCTGCACTGCTCTAAGGGTGTCACTGCCACCCAATCAAGTGCAATGCACAGGCAGGTCTCCCTCCTAGTCCTGCCCAGTGTCCAAACAGCCTATTTATTTTCTGCGTGAGGCATCCCAGATAAGGGGATGCTCACATGCCTGGGCCGGCACCCAGCTCAGCCTCTCAGCCCAGCCCAGTGTTTCAGTGAGCACGGGGGGAGGATTGAGGGCAGAGCAGAGCCAGAGACTGACAGCCACCAGCTCTCTGCTCTGGGAGCACTGAGAACTGAGTGATCTTGTTTGATTGCTTGGTTCTCAGCCTTAGAGATGGTGGGGGACGGCATCTACCTAGGTGAGTATGATTCATACATAAATTTACCATACTTCTCTTTTAATTTATTTTTTATTAATATCAGGTACGTATATAGCGCTGTCAATTTACGCAGCACTTTACATTCACATCAGTCTCTACCCTCAAGGAGCTTACAATCTAAGGTCCCTAATTCACATTCATACATATACTAATTACCCGATATCTCCTCTTTCCTGCTGTCTGGCCCACATGACAATTAGGCCTCATTCTCATGGAGCATATGCGTCCATGTCCAGTGTGATGGCCGTGTACTGTGTGGGGATGCATGGTGTTCTGTCCTTGTGCAGGCAGTCCATTCAAAGTAAATTGTGATGCAGTAACTGCATGGACATAGTTGAATGTCAAAATTTGACATGCAGACAGGAAGGGATGCATGTATCCGAACGCACAGGGGTTGATTTACTAGAGCTGGAGAGTGCAAAATCTGGTGCATCTGTGCATGGTATCCAATCAGCATCTAACTTCAGCTTGTTCAGTTCGGCTCTGACAAAGAAACCGGGTTTCTGTGCAGAACTGCACCAGATTTTGCACTCTCCAGCTTTAGTAAATCAACCCCACAGTGTCTGCATTCGGATCTGTGCACCCACTTCTATAGGTGAAGCTCTCTGGTGGATGCAGATGCAGCAAAAAGTGGCTCAGCATACAGGACTAGAAAACTAGAATTTGGAACAGCTGTGCATGGCATGGCAACCAATCAGCTCATAGCTTTCATTTTTAAAGCTGAACAATTTGAAGATAGAAGCTGATTGGTTGCCATACGCAGCTGTTCCAAATTCTGACTGCACCAGTTCTGATAAATTCCCCTCACTGTGCTTTACATCTCTTACTCCTGACTACTGCATTCAAAGTACAGCACATTCTTTGTTAAAGTGATTATGAAGTCAGAAGGCATTTTATGCATGAAGGTAAAAAGCCTTCTACACTACCCAAGCCACCTCTTGATCCAGCGATGTCCACGAGAGCCTTGGCTGTCTGGTGACTTGCACTCCTGATTGGCTTTTGGCAGCAGCGGGAGCCATTGGCTCACACTGTTGTCAATCACAGCCAATGAGCCAATCAGAAGACAGAGGGGGAGGGAGTCGAGCCATGGCTCCATGTGTGGATGGACACACAGAGCCACAGCTCGGGAGTGTGCCTGCTTGGGTGTCCCCACAGCAAGCTGCCTGCTGTTGGAGGGCCAGGGGTGCCGGCGAGGGACCCAAGAATAGGAGGATCCGAGCTGCTATGTGCAAAACCAATTGCACAGAGCAGGTAAGTATAACATTTTTATTATTTAGAAAAAAAAAACAAGACTTTAATATCACTTTAAGGTTTGCTATGTGTAGTAAAGGATATGCAGTAGAACAGTTTTACTTTATTAAAATGAGTGTACTGAGGCTTGTACTGTCTGTTACAGTCATTAACCACCTCCCACACGGCCACTGTACATATACGGCCAGGTGGGAGCTTCCCCGCTCTGACAGGACGTGTATGCACGTCCTGCAGAACGGGAGCTCACAGCGCGGCCATGCGGCGCGCTGCTACTGGATCCCATGATCATTATGATAACAGGATCCAGCTGAGCAGAAATTGGGATATGGGCGCAGTGACTGGCCCTCCCGATCATGTGACGGCTGTGTCCAATCACAGCCGTCACATTGTAAACAGAGACGAACGTCTCTGTGACAGTTCTCCCCCCGGTGTATTGACGTCGAGGAGGGGAAGGGGGGGGGGGCGTGACTCGAGAGTGACTCGAACCGCCCCCCTCTTGACAGTGTCTCTGCAAGCAGAGACA
>BLSH010248974.1:1149473-1173062 GCA_018402905.1 Glandirana rugosa | reverse complement strand
TACAATTATGCCCCAATTTTTTAAAAGTGCAAGGTGCAAAAAAAAGTGTATAGTCTCTTAGGTCTTCTTATTAGATGGAGCAAACAATTGGAGCCAATTAACATGAAATAAACTCAATTTTCCTCTCAATAGTTCTTTTATACAGTGATGTTCCACCCAAAAAGAGGTATATATTGGTATATCTCATACAATGTGAAACGCAAACTTTCGGGTTCGGCCGTACCCAGAAGTGACGTCACCCGGCTCCTTCCGACGCGTTGCGTCACGGTCACGTGACTTTATCAAGGGACTGGTATCAAGGAACGCAGTACGGCCAAACCCGGAAGCTTGTGTTTCACATTGTACGAGCGTCTGTGACACCGCTGATAACGCTGACTGTCAAGATTTTAAACTGTGAGTTACTATTTTGTTTTAATAAATGCTGGCTTTTTAAATACTACACCATGAGAGGCTATATCTTTTCATCATATCATGTACAAATGGAGGAATGAAGCTTTGTGACAGTAGATAGCTCACTAAGAGCGAAAGGCGCATCCCCTAAGGGGAATAAGGTGAGCAGCCATTGCACTTGGTGAAGGATTTGTGTGCAGTGATATACCAATATATACCTCTTTTTGGGTGGAACATCACTGGATATAAGAACTATTGAGATGATAATTGAGTTTATTTCATGTTAATTGGCTCCAATTGTTTGCTCCATCTAATAAGAAGACCTAAGAGACTATACACTTTTTTTTGCACCTTGCACTTTTAAAAAATTGGGGCACTGAACGCTTTGAGTGACATTTATATGTTCATGTTTTTTTCATCTATATGATGTGTTTATTGGAGGACTGGATGCTTTGAATAGTATTTGTACTTATTATATTTTTGAGGCACTGAACACTTTATCACCACAATGATGTTTTATTGCACTTGATGTGTATTATTTGATATGAGGTTTTACACATGTTTGTATGATATTTTTATATGATAATTTCACTTGAAAATTTTAGTTTACATAGCGCCGCTCCATATTGCATGATGTATCACACTAATTACTTGAAAATATGTTTGTGTCAACCAAATAACTGATACTCTGGTTATATCTTTCGAATGTTTTTTTGTTTTTGAGGAGCCGTCTGTCTGCTACCTGCCTCAGCTTTGCTCTCTCCTCTAGCAGTTTATCAACTTTATTAGATGCCTTTCTGAACCATTGACGGCCGGTCCACAAGGGGCACAGGGGCACCACCCCCCCCAGCCCGAGGCGCCGCCCCCCCAGTTCACATCATCTCTGTGGCTGTGCACCGTGTGGAGTGGCGGCCCAACAGGTTTCTACCAGGTCCGTGACCCCCTCCCAGGCACGTGACCACATCCTGAGGCCCCAATTGGCCAGTTTTATATTGTCCTCAGAGAGCAGAACACTGCACCCCGAGCCCTCTCACCCTGCGATCCCAGCAGTTTCTGGCTTCCAGAAAAGAAGACCGGGTGAAGATAGAAGTTGCAGCGGTGGACAGTCCAGGGGACCTCAGCCGTAGAGTGAGTGCGCCCCCCCAAATTTTTCAGCACCAGCCGCCACTGTTTGGGACTGATCCTGACTCCGCCTGTTGCCATATTTATTTTAGTGTTATACAGTATAATCTATTTATGTGGTATTGTTAATATTACTATTAGCAATATTAAGGGCCACCGGCATGTTGATTCAAAGAGTTTTGTAAAGTGTGGTTATTATTTTTTTTCATATTTGTTTGTGTTTTTGGTTTCTTTATACCGTCCCAATATTTCAAAGGCTTTGTTGTGCCAGATGGGGCCATACAATGAAGATCTCCGGAGTGGGGCAGAAGGTAAATATTTGCTTATGCAGCCTACACTAAGGGAGTGTATTTGAAGGACAACTATGCTAAGTGAAGTTGCATTTGAGGACTATCACTGCACAAAATATTGAATTCTAATAACTGTATAGGGTTAATTCATATAACCATAGTTATGTGAATTCAATATGTTCCTTGTAATTATGTACAATTTCATCTACTTTTTAAGCAGACAAGGCTGTACAGCATGGGTGCTCAACCTGTGACCCTCCAACTTTTGCGGAACTACAAGTCCCATGATGCATAAGGTTGACAGTTACAAACATGACTCCCAAAGGCAGAGGCATGATGGGACTTGTAGTTCTGCAACATCTGGAGGGCCACAAGTTAAGCATCCATGCAGTACAGCAAGGGATAAGGGTTGGGACAAACTATGGCACTCTCAGTGGTATTAACAATGGTTTGGATTTGTTCCCATGGGTAAGCGTTCATAAAGAGAAAAAACACTGTTGTTGCAACTGCCCAAATCCTCCGGTTGTAGTTTTTCCCAAACCTTGTGCAGCATGGTTTGTATGCAAATTTGGAAAATACAGTGTACTGTATATAAAATCAACTAAAATAAAAATAATCTATTTGGAAAAATAGCACCTTAGATATATGAGTCCAAAAAGGCCCAATCTGGTACAAGCAGCGCTAAAATGTAACTTTTTTAAATACAGTCCTAAAGAAATATATAGGATGCCGGAAAAAAGCAAATGTCCGTTAGATTGATCCGTGCTGGGGGGCAGGATCCTATTCCAACGTTGTCCACCACCACACCACGTGAATAAACATAAGGAGGTATGAACCCCCCTATGTGGAAAAACTCACCAGAGGTAAATATAACATACGCCTTGAAATCTCGGGTAGACACCATCAATTTCCCTCATTCAATCAAATCTGTTCCAATCTCTAATGATCTTATGTGTATGGGAGACAGCAGATGCCAATTGTACGGAATTACCCTTCTCTCCTTTCCCCAGGCAGCGGAGGCCTTGGCTGATCAGTTCCTAGTGGATGAAGCAGACCAGGGGGTCCTGAGGCTGGCTGATCTCCGGAGACGCCAAGGCGGAGATCAGCGGCCATCTCCGGAGATCAGCCAGCCTCAGGACCCCCTGGTCTGCTTCATCCACTGGGAACTGATCAGCCAAGGCCTCCGCTGCCTGGGGAAAGGAGAGAAGGGTGATTCCGTACAATTGGCATCTGCTGTCTCCCATACACATAAGATTGTTAGAGATTGGAACAGATTTGATTGAATGCGGGAAATTGATGGTGTCTACCCGAGATTTCAAGGTGTATGTTATACTTACCTCTGGTGAGTTTTTCCACATAGGGGGGTTCATACCTCCTTATGTTTATTCACGTGGTGTGGTGGTGGACAACGTTGGAATAGGATCCTGCCCCCCAGCACGGATCAATCTAACGGACATTTGCTTTTTTCCGGCATCCTATATATTTCTTTAGGACTGTATTTAAAAAAGTTACATTTTAGCGCTGCTTGTACCAGATTGGGCCTTTTTGGACTCATATATCTAAGGTGCTATTTTTCCAAATAGATTGTTTGATGTTAGGCGGCTGCTGTTGTTGCATTTCATTTGTATTTATATTATGATCGATTTTATTTTATTTTAATTTATTTTATCGGATGATGATTGCATCCTGAGCGCAGATTTGAGCATTTTAGTATTTGTGTCCAATCGTTTGGGTACTTGACTGCTCTATTGGGTGATAAAATAAAAATAAATTTACATACTGAATACTATCACTGCATATATGTAATGTACACAGTTATCAAGATACAATATTTTTAAGTCATTTATTGAGGCAAAGAACTATGTGCAACACTCTGTATCCTTCAGCAACCAATCAGATTTAAAAAAAAAAAAAATCTAATTGATTTAATTCTTTAATTGTTAATTGACATGGACCATTGGACATAATAATCCTTTTAATGTATTCATTGAATAAATGAGTATGGTTGGAGAGAGGGAAGAGAGAGAGAGAGATCAAAGAGTAGCGTAGATGAATAGATCTTCTATAATTAGGGAATTGGATTGTTTAGCTAGTGTATGTAATTTTAAAAAGCCTTTACCTGCTCCACCAGTGTGGTGCAATTCATGGATCAAATAGTTTGTTGCAAGGAGGATTAGTCGGGTCAAGATGTGAGTAAATATCAACTTAAAGGTCATTCATTTTATTATGTATTTGAGATATGTAATATAAAGTAGCAGGCTTTGGATAATGATCTACTTACCTCTAACCCCAACATTTTTGAAGAATTTGTTAAAATAGAAAAGAAATTAGAGAGTGCAGAGGATTTATAAAAAGTTTAATATTATTAGCAAGTAGCTTTTACAATTATTCCTACATTGAGACAGGCCCACATATGTGTCTTGTCGCCAATGGTAGACATGTGCTTCTCAAGGGGTGCAATCTAAAAAGCCAATGGTTTTGCCAAGAAGGCTTGAGTTTTATGGCAAGAGCGCCAAACTCAAGGTCCATAGGTTTGGGCATTTAGCAGGAGTTTAGCAAGAGTTTATGAGATAAAATAAAACCAAAGTAAAATGGTAAATCATAAGACCATAGTCAAGTTGGTAAACTGCTAGAGGATAGGGCTTTCAGCAATTGTGATTAATTAACTCACAGGTACAAGGCTGAGGCAGGTAGCAGACAGAGGGCCACTCAAGAACAAGAAAGCATTCCAAAGATATAACCAGAGTATCAGTTATTTGGTTGACACAAAGATACATACAAAGAATCAGTGAAATACCTTTCACTAGAGAAGTGTTCCAGTGCACTGAACAAAACTTGAACCTGGTGCTGGGCAACCTGACTAATCTATTGGAGCATTCTTGCTTTGCAATACACTAAACCAGTAGATAATGGTAGAAATACTTTTAATGAATGTTTATAACTTTGGACACATTCACACAGGCCCATCTAAACTGGCCTGTGTGCAGAATGGCTTGAGCATTCTCCCTCCGCATCTACAATCACGGAATGCTAGAAACAGTAGTCCTGCAGGGTGCAAGTGCATTTGGCTAGTTTTCTGATTGCAGTGTAATGTATCAGAATAGGAAGTTATGGTACTCGCATGCTTTGAACTGTGCTTGGCAAAGCAGGACTTGGCAAGCCCCATAAAATCGCTGTCTACATGTACCCTAAGCCATCTTCAAGTGTAAAAGTCTTCTGAAAGCAGGGATGGTCCCGATGTTTGAGTCAAATGTAAGTTCGACTCGAACATTGGGCGTTCGTTTGTTCAGAGAACAATGAGCAGTATGCCGCAGTGTGCCCCATAATGCATTGCAAGATCACAGTGCATTCACGGCTGCTGATTGGTCAAAGCATGCACCTGACCTGCATGCTTTGGCCAATCACAGTGCAATCTGCTGTGAGACACATGATTGGCCAAAGGCTGGGTGCCTATGGCCAATCATAGCTCAGGGGGCTAAGTCCACGCCCCACACTATATAAGGCTGCTTATATGGCGGCCGTATATAGCAGGGCTCAAAATTTCAAGCCCTGAGCTACTAGCCAGGCCTTCAGAATTACTCGCCACCAGTTGCCCCGCTCAACCCCTACCATGCTCCGCCCCTGACCCCCCCCCTATACACATCCTCATTAATTCTCATGAAATGACACTTAAATGTTTTATGCAGAATTAAGTTATACAAATGAATAGTAACAACAATATTAGTACCCATCAGTGCAGCCTCACATGTGCTCATCAATGCAGCCTCACCAGCGTCCACCATTGCAGCCCACCTTTGTCCACCTTTGCAGCCCACCAGTGTCCACCATTGCAGCCCACCTGTGTCCACCATTGCATTCTCACCTGTGTCCACCATTGCAGCCCACCTATGTCCACTATTGCAGCCTCACCAGTGTCCACCATTGCAGCCCACCTGTGTCCACCATTGCATCCTCACCTGTGTCCACCATTGCAGCCCACCTGGGTCCACCATTGCAGCCCACCTGGGTCCACCATTGCAGCCTCACCAGTGCCCACCATTGCAGCCCACCTGTGTCCATCATTGCAGCCCACCTGTGTCCACCACTGCATCATCCCCAGTGTCAACCATTGCAGCCCACCTGTGTCCACCATTGCAGCCCACCTGTGCTTACCACTGCATCCTCACCTGTGTCCACCATTGCAGCCCACCTGTGTTCACCATTGCAACCTCACCAGTGTCCACCATTGCAGCCCACTTGTGTCCACCATTGCATCATCACCTGTGTTCACCATTGTAGCCCACCTGTGTCCACCATTGTAGCCCACCAGTGTTCACCATTGCAGCCCACCTGTGTCCAAAATTGCAGCCCACCTGTGTCCCCCATTGTGACCCACCAGTGTTCACCATTGCAACCCACCCCTGTCCACCATTGCAGCCCACCTTTATCCACCATTGCAGCCCACCTGAGTCCACCATTGCAGCCCACCTGTGTCCTCCATTGCAGCCTCAGCAGTGCAGAAGATGAGAGAGCGTGTGGAGTAAGATAAGAGCCGCTGGAATTACAGAGCGAGGATTGCCCGCTGTATAACAGCTTACATTACAATTGCAGTTTGTGCGCCGTCACATACAGTCTCGCCCTCCCGACTCCACACCTGTGACAGACAGAACACGGCCTGGCATTGGACCGGCGTTCTGTCTGTCACAGGCACAGAGTCAGGAGGGCAGGACTGTATGTGACGGTGCACAGACTGCATTTGTAATGTAAGCTGTTATACATTGGGCAATCCTCACTCTGTGATCCCGGCGGCTCTCATCTTACTCCACGCTCTCTTCCACTGGGAGAACCACTCCCATTCATCTGACTGCTGGAGGTGCTGCCCCCCCCCCCCTCACTGCCGGGCAGCCCACCTTGCCAGCCCTCATTTTCCACTCGCAAAAAGGCGAGTGGAAATTTTGAGGGCTGGTATATAGTGTATGTAATAACGGAGATAGAGAGAAGTTGAGCTAGATTAAGCAGATTAGTTAGTGGCGTGCAGGCAGTTTAATATATATATATATATATATATATATATATATATATGTGTTGTGCTCATAAGTTTACACACCCTGCCAGAATTTATGATTTCTTGGTCATTTTTCAGACAATATGAATGATAACACAAAAACTTTTCTTTCACTCATAGTTAGTGCTTGGATGAAGCCATTTATTATCAATCAATTGTGTTTACTCTTTTTAAATCATACTGACAACAGAAACTACCCAAATGACCCTGATCAAAAGTTTACATACCCCAGTTCTTAATACTGTGTATTGCTCTCTTTAATATCAATGACAGCTTGAACTCTTTTGTGGTATTTGTGGATGAGGCTCTATATCTTCTCAGATAGTAAAGCTGCCCATTCCTCTTGGCAAAAAGCCTCCAGTTCCTGGAAATTCTTGGGCTGTCTTGCATGAACTGCACGTTTGAGATCTCCCCAGAGTGGCTCAATGATAATGAGGTCAGGAGACTGAGATGTCCACTCCAGAACCTTCACTTTATTATGCTGTAGCCAATGACAGGTCGACTTGGCCTTGTGTTTTAGATCATGTTGGAAAGTACTTCCCATGCGCAGCTTCCTGGCTGATGAATGCAAATGTTCTTCTAGAATTTTTTTTGTGATAGCATACTGCATTCATCTTGACATCAATTTTGATCAAATTTCCTGTGCCTTTGTAGGTCACACATCCCCAAAACATCAGCGATCCACCTCTGTGTTTCACAGGCCTTGTTGACTCCTTTGCAAATGTAGTTGAGTGCACATGCTCAGCGTCATTTCCAGAGGTTGTCTTTGGGAAATACATGTATGAGTGCTGCCAGCATTGCTGCAGAGGTTGAAGGGATAGGGGGTCAGCCTGTCAGTGCTCAGACCATACGCCACACACTACATCAAATTAGTCTGTATGGCTGTTGTCCCAGAAGGAAACCTCTTCTAAAGATGATGCCCAAATAAACCCGCAAACAGTTTGCTGAAGACAAGCAAGCAGACTAAGGACATGGATTACTGGAACCATGTCCTGTGGTCTGATGAGACCAAGATAAACATATTTGGTTCAGATGGTGACAAGCGTGGGAGGTGGCAGCCAGGTGGGGAGTACAAAGATAAGTGCATCTTGCCTACAGTCAAGCAATGGGGTGGGAGTGCCATGGTCTGGGGCTGTATGAGTGCTGCTAGCACTGGGGAGCTACAGTTCATTGGCCCAGTCTCCAAAGGGAGGGGACAATGCTCTGCTTCAGTACGTCACACTACATGTTGGTATTCTTGGTTCCCTCAATGAACTGTAGCTTCCCAGTGTCGGCAGCACTCATGCAGCCCCAGACCATGACACTCCCATCACCATGCTTGACTGTAGGCAAGACACACAACCTCAACTGGTTGCTGCCACACACGCTTGACACCATCTGAACCAATTAAGTTTACCTGGTCTCATCAGACCACAGGACATGGTTCCAGTAATCCATATCCTTAGTCTGCTTGTCTTCAGCAAACTGTTTGCGGGCTCTCTTGTGCATCATCTTTAGAAGAGGCTTCCTTCTGGGACAACAGCCATACAGACCAATTTGATGCAGTGTGCGGCATATGGTCTGAGCACTGACAGGCTGCCCCCACCCCTTCAACCTCTGCAGCAATGCTGGCAGCACTCATACGTCTATTTCCCAAAGACAACCTCTGGATATGATGCTGAGCACATGTACTCAACTTCTTGGGTCAATCACGACGAGGTCTGTTCTGAGTGGAACCTGTCCTGTTAAACTGCTATATGGTCTTGGTCAACATGCTGCAGCTCAGTTTCAGGGTCTTGGCAATCTTCTAATAGCCTAGGCCATCTTTATCTAGTGCAACAATTATTTTTTCAGATCCTCAGAGAGTTCTTTACCATGAGGTGCCATGTTGAACTTCCAGTGACCAGTATGGGAGAGTGAGAGTGATAACACCAAATGTAACACACCTGTTCCCCATTCACACCTGAGACCTTGTAATGCTAATGAGTCACATGACACCAGGGAGGGAAAATGGCTAATTGTGCCCAATTTGGACAGTTTCACTTAGGAGTGTACTCACTTTTGTTGCCAGTGGTTTCGACATTAATGGCTGTGTGTTGAGTTATTTTGAGGGGACAGCAAATTTACACTGTCATACAAGCTGTGCACGCACTACTTTACATTGTAGCAAAGTGTCTTTTCTTCAGTGTTGTCGCATGAAAAGATATAATAAAATATTTACAAAAATGTGAAGGGTGACTCACTTTTGTGAGATACTGTATATATATATATAGAGAGAGAGAGAGAGAGAGAGAGAGAGAGAGAGAGAGAGAGAGTATTTATATATTTGTACAGCTTGTATAATAGTGTAAATTTGCTGTCCCCTCAGAATAACTCAACACACAGCCATTAATGTCTAAACCACGGGCAACAAAAGTGAGTACACCCCTAAGTGAAAGTGTCAAAATTGGGCCCAGTGTCAATATTTTGTGTGACCACCATTATTTTCCAGCACTGCCTTAACCCTTTTGGGAATGGAGTTCACCAGAGCTTAACAGGCTGCCACTGGAGTCCTTTTCCACTCCTCCATGACGACATCACGGAGCTGGTGGATGTTAGAAAACTTGTGCTCCTCCAACTCCATTTGAGAATGCCCCACAGATGCTCAATAGAGTTTAGGTCTGGAGACATGCTTGGCCAGTACCCTCAGCTTCTTTAGCAAGGAAATGGTTGCATTGGAGGTGTTTTTGGGGTCGTTATCATATTGGAATAGTGCCCTGCGTCCCAGTCTCCGAAGGGAGGGGATCATGCTCTGCTTCAATATGTCACAGTACATGTTGGCATTCATGGTTCCCTCAATGAACTGTAGCTCCCCAGTGCCAGTAGCACTCATGCAGCCCCAGACCATGACACTCCCACCACCATGCTTGACTGTAGGTAAGACACACTTGTCTTTGTGCTCCTTACCTGGGTGCCGCCACACACGCTTGACACCATCTGAACCAAATAAGTTTATCTTGGTCTCATCAGACCACAGGACATGCTTCTAGTAATCCATGTCCTTAGTCTGCTTGTCTTCAGCAAACTGTTTGCGGGCTTTCTTGTGCATCATCTTTAGAAGAGGCTTCCTTCTGGGATGACAGCCATGCAGAACCAATTTGATGCAGTGTGCGTGGTATGCTCTGAGCACTGACAGGCTGACTCCCACCTCTTCAACCTCTGCAGCAATGCTGGCAGCACTCATACGTCTATTTCCCAAAGACAACCTCTGGATATGACGCTTTGCACGTGCACTCAACTTCTTTGGCTGATCATGGCGAGGTCTGTTCTGAGTGGAACCTGTACTGTTAAACTGCTGTATGGTTTTGCCACCATGCTGTACCTCAGTTTCAGGGTCTTGGCAATCTTCTTATAGTCCAGGTCATCTTTATGTAGAGCAACAATTCTTTTTTTCAGATCCTCAGAGAGTTCTTTGCCATGAGGTGCCATGTTGAACTTCTAGTGACCAGTATGAGAGAGTGAGAGCGATAACACCAAATGTAACACACCTGCTCCCCATTCACACCTGAGACCTTGTAACACTAACGAGTCACATGACACCGGGGAGTGAAAATGGCTAATTAGGCCCAATTTGGACATTATCACTTAGGGGTGTACTCACTTTTATTGCCAGCGGTTTAGACATTAATGGCTATGCGTTGAGTTATTTTGAGGGGACAGCAAATTTACACTGTTATACAAGCTTTACACTCACTATTTTACATTGTAGCAAAGTGTCATTTCTTCAGTGTTGTCACATTAAAAGATGTAATAAAATATTTACAAACATGTGAGGGGTGTACTCACTTTTGTGAGATTCTGTTTAAATATATATATATATATATATATATATATATTTATATAGTGGACAGCTCCAAGCTCTGAACAGGAAGACAGCAGGGAGTGCAGCAGACAGAGTCACAGCTGGGGGATCGGTCCCGGAAGGCATCTAGCGAAGGTCTTGGAAGGCAGCAAGGGGGGCAAGGCATTACTGGGAAAAGTAGGACAAGAGGCAGCTGGACCAGAGGGGGCCAAAGAAGTAGACGAAGCCAAAGGTGCAGGAGCTGGTTGAAACAGAGGAGGCTGATCATCCAAGACATAGCAGTGGCACATTCATTCATCTTCATCATCTTATGCAGTAACGTTTCATAGTGAGCAACAGCAGATGATGTGTCTTCTTCAAATGATAACCACCGCAAGGAAAGACCATCCAGATAAGATAAATGATGGATGAGATGAGAGAAATTAGGTTCTTTGTTGGGAGTGATCCCCTAAGGAAATAGAGGAGAGAAAACTGGACCAGACACCCTCTTTTCGCAAACTTCTATCAAAATGTTTTCCTCAACAATGTCAGCATGACGCTAAACAGAAGGCAAAGATTTGTAAACCAAACACCCATAACCAGTAAAGGCTAAGGGAAGCCAGCAGAGAAATCATTATACAACACGGCCACCATCTGTTGATCTGGTCAAAAGTAACAGTAACACAGTAAGATGTTTGCTAAGATCACTGGTGTTACTGCTTTTTTGAAAAAGATCTTTAGGTTGCCATGCACCAGTAAACACTAATGTGGTAAAACAGCAGGAATCAGACTGAGCACCAGCACAATAAGTACACGCATGCTCTTATTTACAGGAGTCGGGCCACTTACATAGCAACAAATTAAGCCACAACCCCACATCTTTCATTCCCCATTCCCCAAGAATTTATGAACGGAGAGTTTTTGTTGAAATGATTCATCATAAAAGAACCAAGAGAAACCATTAAAATTCCTCAACATGCTGAAACAAACCATTGCAGCTTTCAGGATGTTTTTCTCCCAGCACTCTGGCATAGATACAGAATACTTGTAACCATTTACTAAATGTGCGAGGAACAGATTTAGGTTTATCATTATCAGTTTTATCCACATCCTTCCTGTCAAATCTATTATCCTTAAAGGAAGGTAACAAATACAGAAGGTCTATATATTCACCTTTCTATATTTGTTCTGTAACAGCACCTCTCAGGTGAAATCCTAAAAGGGAGAGCTCACAAGACAACACTTTTTGAAACAACTTTAGGAACTGCAGAAGAAAGAGTAGGTGAGGATAAAGGCAGTAAGGGAGAAGAAGCAGCAATGTTTGACACTGTAGGCTGATTTTGCGACAAACCAGAGGCAGAATCAAACCACATATTAGCAATACCTCCAGCAATGCCTCCATCATTGTGTCACGTACCTTGTGGCAGAGCCTGACGGGTAAAGGGAGACCTCTCGTACAGCCCCGGCTCTGAGACCACTGATGTTGCAACAGTGGCCGCAAGGAGCACCATCAGCTGTGGCAGCAGGTCACAGGTGCATTGCCAGAGACAGGTCGGATCACTGGAGGAGCGGATGGCAGCAGAGACAGCAGACCCAGGACTGGGCAGACAGGAGATGACAGTTGCTTGACAGACAGCAGGTAGATGGCTGTTGCGGCAGGATAGGCAACACTCAGCAGGGGAAGAACCAGCGAGGACCAGGTAACATGCAGGGTAGAACCGGAGAATCCTGGATGCAGGGTCATACAAACCAAGTCGGCAACAGACGGTCACATACAGGCATAGGTAGCAGGCAGAGGATGGTCAGGATACAAGCAGGGGTCGCAAAATCAGGCAGATGAACCAGAGACAGAGCAAATCCAGGGACAGGCCAAGGTCAGGGCAGGAAGCGTAAAAGCAAGATCGAGATAAGCTAGGTCAATAACCAGAATCAATACAGGAACGGATACAGGAACACAGGTAGTAGCTGCAGATCAAACAGCACTGGCTAATTGTCCTGTTACAGTTTAAATAGTGGCATTCATGCCAACATTAGCGGCGGGAGTGCATTTGCATTCATGTATGGTTATGCACAGGGTGAAGGGCACCTGCATATCTGTGCCTGCATGCCCTTTGGAAATCTAGAGGCTTCAATTGTATTTATAAAAAAAAATGAAATTTCCAAGCTCAGCTTACCGACCAGCCTGTGACAAACCAAATTGGCCTGTCCAAGAGTATGCGTTAAAAACAGGGGTTTAGTTGCACATGTTTGCAAATACATGCACAAGCCACAGAGCCCCGGCAAGGCACCCCATTTTCTGTGGACCTAAACTCTACTTTCTTACGTACAGTATGTATTTGCAAATTTTTGCTACTAAACCCCCGTTTTTAATCGCATACTATGGGACAGGTCAATTTGGTTGGTCGCAGGCTGATCGGTAAGTTGAGCTTGGAAATTTCTTTGTTTTTTTTTTATATGCATTGCCTTTCCAAAGCTACTTGCTGCAGTGACCAGTTACAGGTGGGGGCAGTGACCACTTGTTTGTGCCTTCCTGACACACTGCGTGGAATAGGAGAAGACAGATCCAGAATCTTGTCCATCAAAGCAGAAGGAATGAACCAAAGTTAAGAGCAGTTGTAAATCATCGGACTCACCTGTCACCCTTGTCGAGGCAGTCACGACAGAATCTACAAAACTGATAAAGCAGGAACAGCATCAATATCATTATTAATAGTAGGATGAACAGCATCAGAAACATTATGAGGTAAAATATCCTGATAATTATCAGCAGCAGGCTCCCCATTATCAGGTAAAGGCAAAAGATAAGGCAGGGCACTAGAAACAGAGAGAACTGGCGCAGTCTCTAAAGGAACAACTCTGTTTTGTTTTTTAAGATTCCTGGATGATATTCTTTGCTTAGAAGCTGGAGTACAGTGCTTACCCACAGAAGGCAGACGAGGAGGTGACCAGGACCTGAACTTGTGATGATCTCTTTGCACTCCGCTTAGGAGACACATTTTCAGACTGCACAGATACCTGAGCCAATGGACAGCTTCAAGCTCTGAACAGGAAGAAGGCAGAGAGTGCAGCAGACAGAGTCACAGCTGGGGGATTGGTCCCTGAAGAAGGCAGCAAGGGGGCTGAGGTATCACTGGGAAAAGGAAGACAAGCAACAGCTGAACCTGAAGGGGCCAAAGAAGCAGGCGAAGCTGGCGGTGCAGGAACAGGTTGAAGCAGAGCATACCTATTCATCTCCATCAGCAATACTGGCCAGCTCCATCAACCTACTCAATAATGTTTTCATGGTGAGCAGCAAATGTGTCTTCTTCAGATGATAACCGCCACCTGACAGCTAGCTACGCCTTACTTTTTGTTTATATAGTTACTTGCAGCTTGTGCTGAGGACTGTTGGACACATGAGACTAATCATTCAACCAGTTACAGGTAAATATTCAGTTGCTTTGCACTTTTTTCATTTTTAAGTCTGTCAAGGTCCCATAGGTGGGTGAGGTAAATTTATTGCTCCCTCACTTTCTATTCATACCTATGGCAGCTTCGTACTAATTTAGATGGCCAGGAACTGTCATGCTTAAAAACCAGCCATAAATGTGGCAAGCACGGTACACATGTACTAGGTACAGCTTGGTGTCTTTCTTGTGTAGCAGTGGGATCCTACTCGGTAGGATGGTGGTTTACGCCAGATTTTGAGAGAAGCAAGCACACTGATTACTCAGGTGTGTGCTGGCTTTATAATAGAGCCAGAGTTAGAGCTCAGGGCCCCACCCTCCTGAGGGTGGTCAGTGTGTCTGAGGGGAGCCGTGCAAGATGCTGCCGTGCATCAAGGTCAGGTTGGGACATAGGAAGCTCCAAGCCCGAGAGGAAGTCCAGGAGGACAAGCTCAGCTAGGGAGCTGCAAGGAAAGACGCAGAGCTAAATGTCAACATCTGCGTATACCACTGGGATGTGTTTGATGGTCAGGAAGACCAAAAGGTTTTTGATGGTCAGGAAGACCCTGCAGAGGTACTCAGAGCAGTAAAGCTGCCACAAGAGAGCCAGGAGGCTGAATGTTATGTCTTTGCAGTGATGGTGAGAACCCCCTGAGTGGGAAGAGCTCTCTGTGTGAACTTTGACTTGCTTTTAAATAAAAGTGGCTGCCATGCCCTTAAAAATACAGTTTAATCGCCCCAATTAAAGATGTCCAGAGGGAGGATAAAGGTAAATATTTTAGTATGGGTGTGAATACTGGAGGCATAGAAAGTATATGGAAAGAACAACCTTCACTTTTGTTGAGAAGAAAAAAATTCCCAGGTGGATGATCTATGTGCATTGCAAGAATTTTAAAAAACATTGTTGAATTTGTAGAAGTGTGCCTTTCTCTTCTGAAGTAATTGTTCTTTGTTTCACCTTGTCCTTTCCAGACTGATTCATGAATAGGAGGGTCAGCCTTCAGTATAGTCACCAAGTACATTCTCAGTGATTCTTGAGGAAAGCTTTATCCCTTCAGTAGCCTCATTAAAAAGGGATTGTCCTTTTGCAGTAGATACCTAAAATTTTACCTGTATCTTAAAGCAGACTTCTGGTCAAATCAGTGAGCCAATCACACAAGCAGGAAATTACATTTCTGGGGGCATTCTGTATACCAACTGTGTACAAAACATCTCCAGTTTGCCGTATTACATTGAATTTTTTTTAAAGCCGTAGATTGAAATGGAAAGGTAAATTTTAATAACATTAAAGTTATTAAATGCCTTGTGTAACAATTTAAAAAAATGTATATTGATTTTTTTTAATGGAAGGGGAGTCTTCCTTTAGAATAAACTGTTTCTCCTTCTCAATATTCCTCTTTCTTTCTCTTACTTCTATACTTTCCATTCTCTCTTGGCAGACACCATAACGATGATGAGTATGACAAGGATTATTATATGCTATATTGATTTTTTAATGATAGTGGGGTCTTGTTTAAAGTAAAGGCCCTTTATTCACTACTATGACTGTTCCCCTTCTCCATATTCCTTTTACTTTTTATGTCACACCATACTTTCCATTTTCTTTTGGCAAATAATAATGGTGATGGGTATGACAATGATTATTTTACGTTTGATAACTTTGCTACTAAAAGGGGTTTGCTCCTTAACCAAAAATATGGTTTATTAAAATGCATGAATGTTTGCAGTCTGCAGGCTTTTTCTATAAGTCATGTATTTGTTGTGACTTAATAAATGTAGTAAACATTACTTTATGATTTGAATTAGATTGGAGTCTGGTCTAACAACACATATAATTATAGTAATGCAATTAGGCATGGCATGGCTAAGGCATCTTTATAAATGTTTGTGAAAGCTTTAATTATTAATATATGTAGACCAGTGGTCTCCAAACTGTGGCCTGGGGGCCTGATGCAGCCCTTTGCTTGCCTTTATCTGGTCCTTCTGATATCTACAACAGGGCACTATTCCTCAAACTGACCCCAATGTTGGATCACTATTCCTCCCACTAAAACAAATGTTGGGTCACTATTCCTCCAACTGATACCAACGACGGGGCACTATTCCTTGAAGTGATACCAACGAAGGGGCACCATTCCTTCCACTGAAACCAATGATGTGGCACTATTCCTCCCACAGATACCACAGATATCAATGATGGGACACTATTCCTTCCACTGATACCAATGATGGGGCACTCTTCCTCCCACTGAAACCAATGTTGGGTCACTATTCCTTCAACTGAAACCAATGATAGGGCACTATTCCTCCAACTGATACCAATCAAGGGGCACTATTCCTTCCACTGTCACCAATGATTGGGTACTATTCCTCCCACCGATACCATTGATAGGGCACTATTCTTACCACTAATACCAGTGATGGAGAACTATTCTCTGCACTGATACCAATGATGGGTGCTATTATTCCTCCCACTGATACCATTATTCTTCCCGCTCACACCAGTGATGTGGCACTACTCTTCCCATTGATGCCAATGATGGGGCACTATTCCTAACACTGATACCAATGATGGGACACTATTTCTTCCGCTGATACCAATGATGGGGCACTATTCCTCTTACTGATACCAAAAATGTGTCACTATTCCCCTCGCTGATACCAAAAATGTGGCACTATTCCCCATCCCCAATACCAAAGATGCATTTTTTACTCCCACTGATGCCAGGAAAATTTCTGTTCCCAATGTCCATAGTCTGGTCCTCTATTGTCTGAATGACTTGCCTTACCAGAATTCCTTTGCTGCTCCCTACCCTCCACGGCTGGAATGAAATTATTGGTGTCAGACATGTAACAAAGCTTGAGCCTGCCAATCAGCTGCTTGACCTTAGCACTCTCCCAGAAAAGTAGGTCAAATGCCCCCTTCATACCTATAAGTGTTAGGTATTGTCAATAACTGTGAAAGAGACACAGTGCACTTAGCTTGCATTGCTGCTTGCTGCTAAAAGGTGTGTGCGTAACATCCAGGACCGTGTATGTTAGTGCAATGGTGCAAATGGGGTCTACAACATTGCCTCCCTACTGATCTTATATTTTCTGCATACAATTTTATTCTGCTTAAAAATAACTTAAGCTGTAGTTCAGACCCTTTGCATATGACTAGTAATTAGGGTGTTGTTCAATGACATTTTATTTTCTGTTTGGGGAGGGGTTCCATAAACCTTTTGCTCTATGCCGTCTGGATAATCAGGCTCCATTCCAATAATTTTCTTCTGCACTTGTTGGTTGTCCATCCTGGTGGTAAAGGGATGTTCACCATCTCAAATATTATTTCTCCAAGGGAGAAATAATCAACCATGGTGAAATAATCCATGTTTTGCAAAACCTGTAGAATCATAAAAGAGAAAGAAGAATATGCACATTGTCACCACACCAGGCAGAGGACAGAAATGACAATATAGTGACATATGTGATGTAGGTAGTTCATAGTGGACTAAAATCATGTTCAGGCGGCATCAAACGGAGGCATGTTGATATTGGAGGCGGGGCTTAAGTAAATGTACAGTAAAAAACTTTTTTTTTTTTACATTTTGGATGGAATAGGAAAGGGTTAAATACTCTAGGGCTTTGCCTATAGGTATGTTTTAACTGTCCACTTAAAGTAAGTGGATGAAGATTTACTGACCCCCAATAGCTTAATGTTCACAAGCGCTCCCCATGTTAAATAGAAGAAGGAATGCACTAGGTGAGCAGTTACTAAAGCTTTTACCCCATTTATAGTACATGTGTGAATTGGGCCGGACAGATCTATCCATCTTAAAAACATAAATGCAGCGCTTGAAAAAGTTCTGATGTAAAACTGGAAAAGCCAGAATGAGATATAAAAAAGCCCACAAAGTGCATCAAATCCATGCAAGGGGGCATCCGTCAGCAAGGGGGGGTTTGAAAGGGCCTCTTACCCCAGCTGTTGCACCAATTTGTTAGAATATGGTCAAAAGTGCAATGACCCTCAATGTGGACACCAATTTTCAATGGAGAAACGAAAAACAGGCAATATCACTGTCAATATCACTGGAACAAGTCTCCTCAGTATATCATTGGAAGTAAGTGAAAAAACTTCATTGCGCAGTATTAAAGGCAAACATATTTGATTTATTAAAAAGTGTCTGGGTACTCACAATGTTACGGAGAATAAGCGCACACAGAGAGGCTGCCAAGGATGCTTCCGACCATCAGAGTTTAATCCTACATAGGCATCATCAGGGACATGGTCACGCACACACCAGACGCCCTATAAAAATCATGATGGCCAAAAGTAAACAAGGAACAGAAAGCTCGACCTAAAGGGCCGGCAGTGAGCTCAAAGGTTAAACTAAAACCCGGAAATTAAATCATGTAAATAGCAATGGCCAGACATGAACTAGCAATAACCGTATAGGGACCAAAATAAGCTAAAGTGCAATGTGCCAGATTACCAACCAATTAAGGGGGAATCCTCCATCACAGTAGCAAGTTAATGCAGGGGAAAAGCACATACAATGCAAAGCTCATAAATCCATCTATCCATCTACACCCTGTCTCAATGTCCCCTACAAAAAATCCCCAACA
This sequence comes from Glandirana rugosa, assembly GCA_018402905.1. NCBI lineage: Eukaryota > Metazoa > Chordata > Amphibia > Anura > Ranidae > Glandirana > Glandirana rugosa. Next base: position 1,154,384 of record BLSH010248974.1, on the reverse strand, counting down.
CTGCTGCAGGTCTCAGAACTTCCAACCTTTTGTTGCAGACATTGTTCTGGCCTGGAAACCCACTGAAAGCAGCCGGGCATCAGTAGAGACATTCTCCATTTAGTGAAAGTAGAGCACCGCTTTATCTGTTCTCTATATCCAATCATGATTATTATTAGAATTAGATATAAGGCCTATACTTACTTCCAGGGCCGTGTAGATTAGTGTCCCAGCATATCCATTAATTCTCTTAGACACAGTGACGCCCCCCGCCTCACTGACAATCCAAAATCTTCAATTTTAGTGTTGCTGGCGATATCTAAGAGGATGTTTCCCAGTTTCAGATCTCCATGAACAATCTCTTTGGCATGCAGGAATTTCAGGCTGCATAGCGTTTCCGCTATTAGGTTTCTATTGGAGAAAGAAATACATGTATTAGTGGTATTGAAAATCATCACAGACCAGTTAAAGATAAAGATTAAGTGACTTCTCCCTATAGTACATAGGGGAATGGATGGATGGGTCTAACTAGGTCACTCCCTGTCCTCAGTGGTCAGCCACCCCCAACTCCAAAGTGACCCTGTCATCAAACTTAAGGTGTCTAGAGGAAGTGGAGCTGAAGATGATATCAGGTCACGGAGCTCCCCTCTGCTCAGATATTTCATAACAAAGACCAGATGAGTCTGAAAATAAGAAAAACAGGTTACATTAGAGACATTGAAGATTTCACTTTGAGGAGGGATATATGGAGACACACACACCAGCAGACAGTGCAGTGTAGCATGTTTACTAAGTGCTTCCTGGGGGAATTCTGGAAAATAGGAACGTAGAGAAATGTAGACCCCCCCCATCGCTGGAATATCTTTATCACAATACTAGTTTTGTCTGACTGTTAGGGTGATCCAGTGACTTCCATTCTTTGGCTCACCATCTGGGAAAGTGCATGTAGATCAGGAGTTCTGACTTCTTGTCTTGCTAGTTGTCTTCTTCTGTCTTCTTCTTGTCTTCTTCTGGCTCAGTGACTCAAAGTTTTGAGGCCAGAGACAGCCAGGCAGCTAGCGATGTCAACAGTTAGTAATGGCAGTCTCTCAGTGGTTTCTTAAGGAGAACCTTAAAACAGTTTACTTCACCGAGCTTTACACTGTCATCTCATGGTGCAAAGGGATGCTTAGCCTTGTGTAGGTTTTGAATCCCAAAAATTCACCATGTGCATTATTATTGTAGGAAATCTAGATCAGTAGTGGAGCAGAGTACAGGGAAGAGATAGAAAAAGGGAAAAGACTCACCTTTGTCTGGAATGTATGGGTAATGTATGGGCACTCTCTGCCTACTTCTAGAATGCATGTTTCAGGAAAGGCAATGACGTACTTCACTGCCAGGTCAGTGGCTGGATGGGTGGCAAGTTCCCAATGGGTGGCACTTTCCCAAAGCTCCCCTCTCCAAGTACCTTATAGAAGGTGAAGCTTTCCACATATAGTTTATATGACTGTCCCTCCCTGACACTGCTGGATGGGACAAGTTCAAATGTCATGGTGGGGATGGAGTTGGAAAAATATTTTTTACTTTCAACCTCCATGTTTACTGAACCTACTAAAGGTTGATCATTTAATTTTTCACTGTTGAATGTGCACTGTGGATTCAGCCCTTTATGGAGCTTGTGAATGAAGCCAAAAATATGTTTTCAAATTTTCAGTTGGAAGGACTGACCAGATTTTAGTGGTCCTCCTTAACTAAATCCAATTTGGTGAGTTTAATCTCACTGGTGGATGGAACTAGTGTTTTCTCGCCCTCCATGGTGTATGAAGTGACCAAACTTTGCTGGTCCTCCATTGCTGTGTCCAGTTTGGTTATTATACTCTCACTGTCGGTAGTAGCCAGTGGAGTTTTCTCACTGTCCTTTGGGAATGGGATGACTGGATATTGCTGGTCTTTCACAGTCAGAGATACTATGGTTGCCTCTTCCTCATCCTCACTGGTGGATTGAGCTAGTACAGTTTTCTCACCTTCACTGGTGGATGGGGTGACTGTACTTTGCTGATCCTCCAAAGCCATAGATATTGTCATTGCTTCTTTGTCACTGGTGGATGGAACCAGTGCAGTTTTATCATCCTAAGTGGTGGATGGGGTGCATGCACTTTGCTGGTTCCCCACAATCATAGATGGTGTAGCCTCTCTGTCGCTGGTGGATTGAACCACTACAGTATTCTCATCCTAAAACACTAGAACTGTACTAGAAAGAAAGTAAAGCTCAAAACACCACAGAGATAGGACCCCAGGGATATAGTACCAAAAAATGAGGACCAATAAAAAAAAAATAATAATAATAAGTCATGTGGGAGTATAGGACGGTGTTGGATGCACAGGAATGTGACATCAATGCATTGCGTTGGGACCTTCATCAAGACGTCCTGTGGCTGCTGGACTGTTTTCTACTGCAATTTGATGTTCATACTTAGTCCCAATTTTTGTTGTGCCTATGGATCTCCATTAGAGGGTGCATTACATGTCCTTCTCCCCCTGCCAACATTATATCAACATCTTGCCAGTGTGATGTGCATGTGTCAAGTATATATGGATGGTGTCTAGACACTTCAGTTGATTAGACAACATTGTCTTTTAGATGGTGTTTGGTGGAGGTGTCTGTTGCTGCCTTTTTGTATTAGTCTATTTTTACTCAATTATGCAATACATTTTTGTAATTTTTATTATATTTTTTTAATTGGTCCTAATTTTTTGGTACCATATGCCTGAGGCTTTATCTCTGTGGTGCTTTGAGCTTTACTTTCTTCCTAGTACAGTTCTAGTGTTTTATGTTGATGGTTTACCACAGAGCCCCACTTAGTGTTTCATAGTGAGAGGGTGAGTACCTGCGGTACCATTTTGTACCCTTGTAACAGTTGATTCCCAGTCACTATTTTGTTACAGTATTCTCATCCTCCATGGTGGATGGGGTGACCACACTTTGTTGGTCCTCAAAAGTTCTAGGTATTGTCGTTGTCTCTCTGTCACTGGTGGATGGAACCAGTGCGGTTTTCTCATCCTTAATAGTTGATGGGGTGACTGCACTTTGTTGGTCCTCCACAGTCATAGATGATGTCATTTGCCCCTCTGTCACTGGTGGATGGAATCAGTGCAGTTTTCTCACCCTCCGTTGTGGATGGGGTGACTGCACTTTCTAGGTCCTCCACAGTCATAGATGGTGTTGTTGCCTGTCTGCCACTAGTGGATTGAACCAGTGGGCTGTTCTCACCCTCCAGGGTGGAAATGGAACATCTGGGAGATGATGGATCTTATTTCCTGGAGAGAGAAAAAATTATTATTTCATTCCTTCTGTTTATGTTACACAAATCTGTGGAAATTTAAATGCATGTTCTTTCTTATGCGTTTATAGCTTTTATATATACATGGACAATATTGTCATTGTCACCCTGGGAGTCCATTCCTAGCGCATGTCTTTCTGTGCCAGAACAAGTGTATGGTAAAGTGCTTTAAAAAGCCCCATGACACCCCTAACAGCTATTCAACCCCTGAACATCCAGACTTAAACTTTGCGGCCACCAAGAGATAGCAATCCTAATGTGATATATCACGTGCTGAAAATTTTGGTGCCAGAGACCACTGATCTGCTACAAGGGGGACACCATATTTGTTCATTATGTATGGAGGCTGTGCAGCCTGCTTAGTAGTGCTTGTGCTGTAATGTTGCATCCTCTGAATGCAATTTCACCAGTCTGCTAAATCCTAAATAATAATGATCCCAGTATTCTATATTTGGTTGTATTTCAGTAATTATGCAGCAAGGGTGCTGTTTGAACTTTTAGCATGCTCTAGATATTTAATTTTCAACACGTAATGTGATTTTCTTGATAATGGGCTAAATAGATAGTCTATTTTCTCTTCCTTTCCTTTTTTCTCCAATGTTCAAAACAAAGGCCTCATACACACGGGTGTTTTGCATGCCGGCTTTTGTAGGCGTTTTTTTGCTGCTCTCCATGTTATTCAATGGCACTCTAAAAACGCCGGCGTTTGTGAGCAGTAGAGGGCGTCGGCGTTAGTGAGCTGTTTTTAGAACGCGGGACCATCGCGTTCTGTAGCTGTAGCGTTTTGGCGTTTTTTGACGCTAATCGGCAAAACACTCACTAACGCCTACTAACGCCGTACCGGCGTTAACAGGCGTTTTTTGACGCCGGCGTTTTTTGTAAAAAAAATAGCATTGGTCAATTTATTTACCAAATACAGGAAATTCCTGTCTAAAATTACCCAAAGGTCCTTTGCAGCCTAGGGGAATTGTGGGTCGTCTATGGGAAGAAGAAGAAAATGGCTGCAGGTGTAAAACAGGTCGATCTGATTTCTGCAGTGGAGGCCCACCCTGCAATTTGGGAGGTGAGTCACCCAAATTATGGTGACCACCTCCTGAAGATTAGAACATGGACGGAGATTGCAGCAGCTTTGATACATGAGGAGATGCATGAGGAGAACTATGATTTGATTGGTATAGCTGAATCTTGGCTTCATTCTTCACATGACTGGGCTATTAATATTCCTGGCTATGCTCTCTTTCGGAAGGACAGGGTAAAACGGAGGGGTGGTGGTGTCTGTCTCTATGTGAGAAGTGATCTCAAAGCGAGTGTGAATGAGGACCTAGTTGATGGAGAGTGTGATGAGTCTGAAGCATTATGGGTAGATCTGCATATGGGTGTGCGCACTACAAAGATTATCATTGGAGTTTGTTATAGACCTCCCAGTGTTAAAGAGGAGGTGGAGACTCTGCTCCTTGCACAGATAGAAAGAGCTGCAAGGGCTGGGACAGTGATAATAATGGGGGATTTTAACTACCCGGAAATTAACTGGAGTAATGGCACTGCTGGGACAGCTAAAGGGCAAAAATTTATAGACCTATTACAGGACAATTTTATGGTCCAGTTTATTGAG
>BLSH010248974.1:1097632-1109114 GCA_018402905.1 Glandirana rugosa | reverse complement strand
AGATGGTCCCTGGGAACTTAGTCCCGGCGTTCTCACCAACGAAGGACGTATTCTGTCTGAGGTGGTGGTCCTCGCACTGTCGGCACGGTGCCCCCCACCCCAAATCCACGACGATAGTCACGGTGCTCAGGGTGCCACCCCCCTCACCCCCACGACACGAGACCGATGTATGGGGAGGGAGGGGTATTTAGCCAGTATCACAAGTAGGGGTATAGCCAGTATAACAGGGAGGGGTATGTAGCCAGTATCACAGGGAGGGGTATGTAGCCAGTATCACAGGGAGGGGTTTGTAGCCAGTATCACAGGGAGGGGTATGTAGCCAGTATCACAGGGAGGGGTATAGCAAGGATCACAGGGAGGGGTATGTAGCCAGAGCACAGCACCCCCACTCCCCCCACCGTGGGACTCGTGGCACTGATAGCAGCACCTAAACCCCACCCCCCGTGGCACGGCTGTCACGCTCCTGGTGGTGGAGTCTGTCTTATGCAGGAAGCAACCACTCTTGCGGCCCTGATTCAAGGGTCCCTGGTAGAGCAGACAGGGAGCACAGGGGAGCACGAGGGCTGGACAGGATCCCTGGAGGTGGTACGGATGGTCCAGTGAAGATGGTGCAGGTAGCGGGTGGTCGTGCAGGCCAGGTCGGCATCAGGTAGGCAATGCGGTACAAAGGGTTCAGGCAGAAGGGTAGTGAGGTGCAGGCAGGGTCGTTAACAGGCTGGCAGCGGAAGTACACAAGGATCAGGCAGAAGAGTTTTGGGCAAGCTGGGGGTCGGTGCAGGCAGAAATCAACAAGGTCAAGGTCAAGGTGGGTCACAGGAGCAGATAAACAGGAAATCAGGTCGCTCAGGAACACTCACACGCTGTAGAGCACTGGCTGCTGGGCACTGTGAGCTTAAATGGGGCCGTTTGGCGCCGTTTCCTCTGCGGGTGCGCACGGGTGCACGCGAACGCGCACAGGCGTGCGCACAAGCGCCAAAACCGCAAAAACACTGTCTTTTTCCTAACATTGCCCCCCCCCCAAAGGGCAGCCTCCGGATGCCCAGACAGGCACTTCTTCCTTGGCGGTTCCTTTTAAAAGCTTTAATCAGTTCCTTCGCGTGAATATTTGTTTCTGGCTCACAGGAGTTTTCCTCGGGACCATACCCCTTCCACTTAACAAGATACTGGGTGGAACGCCTCTTTTCCGGCAGTCCATGATGGCCTCCACCTTGAACTCCTCCTCTCCATTTACCAACACTGGTTCAGGTGGGTCCGTACTTTGTCCCGGCAAGGGATCTGGAGCCGCTGGTTTCAGCAAAGAAGTGTGGAAGACCGGATGGATGCGTAGTGAAGAGGGAAGGTCGAGTTCAAATGTCACACTATTAATTTTCCTCTTTACAGCAAAAGGCCCAATGAACCTCCTCCCCAACTTTTTAGACGGGCAGACTAGCCTCAGGTTCTGGGTGGAAAGCCAGACTTAGTGGCCAGGCTGCAAATCCAGCTCCCCCCGCCTTCTCTTGTCAAAGGCCTCCTTATTCAATTCCTGAGTCCTGGATAGGGTGTCCTGTAGGAGCCTGTTATTGGTCTCAAAGAAGTCTGTTGCCCTTTGGGCTGCTGGTACTGTATTCTCCAAGGACAGGGCAGAAAGAAACGTGGGGTGGAACCCATAGTTGACCCAAAATGGAGACTGTTTGGTGGCTGAGTGGATAGTGTTGTTATAGGCAAACTCGGCCAATGGCAACAGTGAAACCCAGTCAGGAGGAAAAGCATCGGGTGTACTGCTCCAGCGTTTGGTTTGTTCTCTCGTATGCCCATTGGTCTGGGGGTAGTACATGGAGGAGTACGACAGCTTGATTCCTAGGGATGCGCACAGGGCTCTCCAGAATCCAGAGGTGAATTGGACTCCTCGGTCCGAAACAATGTTGATGGGGACTCCATGGAGTTGGACTATTTCCTTAGTAAAAGTATCTGCTGTTTCAGCAGCTGTAGGTGTGCCCCTCATGGGCAGGAAATGTGCCATTTTTGTCATGCGGTCGATGACCACAAATACAGTAGAGTACCCCTGGGATGGAGGTAACTCCACAATAAAGTCCATGGCAATTTGGGACCATGGGCGTTCGGGTACCGGAAGTGGATTCAGAAGACCCCAGGCTTTGGCCTTATCGGTCTTGTTGAGGGCACAGACAGAGCAGGTACTGACATAGCTCTTGCAGTCTACGTTAGATTTTAGCCACCAGAAGGTGCAGGAGAGTAATTCTGCTCTCTTGCGTGCCCCAAAATGGCCAGCCAGCTTGTGATCGTAGCAAAGTCCTAAAACGGCCACTTGTTGACCCCCAGGTACAAAAATCCATTATTCTCCTGCAACCTGGAATCAGAAGGGCCAGAAGAGCTTGCCAGGGAGCGGTAGGTTAGATGGAATTAAAATCTGGAGAAGAATAGGGCCCAGCGGGCTTGTCGTGGTTTCAATCTTTTTGCCGTTCTCAGGTACTCCAGGTTTTTATGGTCGGTGTATATGAAGATGGGGTGTGTGACCCCCTCAAGTAGGTACCGCCATTCTTCCATAGCTGACTTAATGGCCAGGAGTTCCCTGTCTCCCACATCGTAGTTTCTTTCTAGAGCAGTCAACTTGCAGGAGAAGAAAGCCACCGGATGGAGCAAAGCTTTGGAGCATTGCCTTTGTGAAAGGATATCCCCCACTGCAATCTCAGATGCATCCACTTCCAGGACGTAAGGCAGGGCTGGATTAGGATGTTTCAGGATAGGGCCTGAAGTGAACAACTCTTTTAAAATCTTGAACGCTGCCTGGGCTTCAGTGGACCAGTGAAATCGGTGTTTTGTTTTGTAAGTTGAGTGATCGGGGCGGTAATGGCAGAGAACCCCTTAATGAAACGTCTATAAAAATGTGCAAAGCCCACAAAACGTTGGACCCCTTTCTTATCAGATGGTGCCGGCCAGTCCAAGATGGTAGAGACCTTTTGTGGGTCCATGTTGATGCCTGTTACGGAGATAACTAGTCCGAGGAAATGAATGCTGGACTGTTCAAAGGAGAATTTCTCCGCTTTGGCATACAGCCCGTGTTGTCGAAGACGAGCCAGAACTGAAGAGACATATTTACGATGCTCCTCAAGGGAGGAGAAAATCAAAATGTTGTCTAAGTAAATGATGACTAACACGTCCAAATAATTCCGGAATACATAATTTACAAAGTGCTGGAAGGTGGCGGGAGCATTGCACAGCCAAAAGGGCATGACTAGGTACTCATAGTGCCAAAATTGAGTGCGAAAACCGGTTTTCCACTCGTCACCTTCCCGGATACGGACCAAGTCATATGCTCCACGGAGATCCAGTTTAGTAAAGACGACAATGGGGTCCAGTCTCTGGAACAGGTCCGGAACTAAGGGTAGAGGGAAGCGGTTCTTAACCTTAATTCGGTTGAGCTCCCTGTAGTCTATGCAAGGTCACAGAGACCAATTCTTCTGTTCTACAAAGAAGATGCCAGCCCCCGCAGGGGATGTGGAAGGTCTGATGAAGCCTTTATCCAAATTGTTATCCAGGTAGGCCTTGAGGGACGCTAATTCTGGTTCCAACAAGGGATAGATCCTCCCAAAGGGTACTTCAGCTCCGGGTAGGAGCTCAATTGGGCAATTGTAAGGCCTGTGAGGTGGTAGCTGCTCCGCCCCCTTTTTACTGAAGACATCTAGATAGTTGGGATAGACTCAGGGCACAACTAGCCGGAAAGTCAGAGTCGGGATCCGGGTTCAGGCTGAGCAGAGTGGGAGTAGCGTCGTTGGGCCGCTGGAAGCAGTGTTGGCGGCAATAGTTGGGCCAAAAGTTGACAGTCCCGGGGGTCCAATCAATATTGGGGTCATGTGCCCGGAGCCAGGGCAGGCCCAAAATGATGGGGAGCAAGGGGGATGCTATGGCGTCCAAACGAAGCAACTCCTGATGGCCGTCAGCTGTGGTGGCAAGGAGAGGAGTGGTTTCATGGGTGACGGTGCCAGATTTGCTGGGGCATCCATCTGCCAGGCGGATGGTCATCTGGTGGGTTGAAGTGGTATGTGATGCGCAGCTGCGTAGTTTTCATCCATGAAGCAACTGCATGCTCCTGAATCTACAATTGCTGGGACCTGGGTAGTCCCTCCGGGAAGCTGTAGAGAAAGGGAGATGACAAAGTGAGAGATCTGACTGGACAGGTTAGACATTCCTGCTGAGGAAACTGATGGGCACTTACCACGCTTGGCAGGGCAGAATCTCAATATGTGTCCTGGTACCCCACAATACAGGCACAGATTCAGGGAGAACCTCCATTGCCTGTCTTCAGGGGTCAGAGAAGGACGCAGTAGCCCTATTTGCATGGGCTCGGGTTGGTAGACAGGAGAGGAGGAGGAGGAGGTCATTGGCGGGAAAGGAGCCGGGCTTGGGTATCTTGGGACACGGGGCAGCATCCAGGTGGGATGCAAGGGTCCCGAGGCTCTTTCGGCGTGGCGTTCCCGGAGTCGCTGGTCGATTTGGATCGCCAGGTTGATGAGGGCTTCCTGGGTGTTGGGCACCCCTACGCAGGCCAGCTCGTCCTTGATGGACTCAGACAGGCACAGGAGGAACTGATAAAAGAGTTCCAGGCCGTGTCTGCACTCCACCTCCGGAACTCCGCCACATAGTCCTCCACGGACTGACGGCCCTGCTGGAGGGCATGCAATGTAGCTTCAGCTGTAGCGGACTGGTGAGGATCCTCATAGAGCTGAGCCATTGCTCGGAAGAAAGCAGCTAAGGTGGTGACCTCCGGGGCTCTCTGCTTCCAATGTCTGTGGTCCCAACACTGGGGCTCATCCTGCAGGAGGGAGATAACAAGTCCCACCTTTGTAGCCTCAAGTGAGAAAGTACGGGGCTGGAGACCGAAGTACAGCTCACATGCATTCCTGAAGGCTCTGAACTTGCGCCGGTACCCTGCAAACTTGTCCGGTATGGGGACTTTAGACTCTGAGGGCAAGGCCACAATGGTGTGACCTGCGGTCTGACCAGTTCCGGAGGCTGCAGGCGCAACAAGCTCCTGAACCCGTCCTTCCAACCGGGTATAGCCTTCTTGCAGGCTCTGGACCGCCCGTATGAGGCCGACCAGATGGACACAAAGTTTATCCATAGCAGAGGGTGCTACCTGCACACACTCGGACATGGCTGTCTGTTACTGTCACGCACCTGGTGGTGGAGTCTGTCTTATGCAGGAAGCAACCACTCTTGGTTCGAGGGGCCCTGGCAGAGTAGACAGGGAGCACAGGAGCTCAGGGGGGCATGAGGGCTGGACAGGATCCCTGGTGGTGTTACGGATGGTCCAGTCAAGCTCATGCAGGTAGCGGGTGGTCGTGCAGGCCGGGTCAGCAACAGGCAGGCAATGCGGTACAAAGGGTTCAGGCAGAAGGGTCATCAGGTGCAGGCAGGTTCGTTAACGGGCTTGCAGCGGAAGTATACAAGGATCAGGCAGAAGAGTTGTTGTGGGCAAGCTGGGGGTTGGTGCAGGCAGAAATCAACAAGGTAAAGCCGGGTCACAGGAACAGATAAACAGGAGATCAGGTCACTCAGGAACACTCACACACTGTAGAACGGACAGCACTGGCTGCTGGGAGCTTAAATGGGGCTGTTTGGCACCGTTTCCGGCACGCGCACACGGGAGCTCGCTCACATCGGTGCGCGCGAATACGCACAGGCGTGCGCACAAGTACCAAAACCGAAAAACACCGTCTATACCTAACACATACCACTGTGTGTCCTCCACAGTGTAGAGCGGCAGGTGCTGTCTCCCCCGCTGTGCACCCTCCTCAGTGTAGAGCAGCAGCAGCCGTGGAACCTTCTCCTCTCTTCTTTATGTCTCCCCGTCCTTAGCGCCAGGCATCCAATAGGATCGCCTGGCGCTTTGGCCAATTGGGAAACAGGTCTCACAGACCTGGCTCCTGATTGGCGGGGAGGCACTGCAGTGTGAAAATAGCAAAAATGTATTTACTATTGTCACACAATTGGGTGGTATCGGGGCGCTCTCTCTGCGCCCCGAGCACACCCTTTTTTGAAGCCTGTTAGAGCCTCCGGCTCTAGTCAGGTGCTTAAAAAAAAACACCTCCTCCTGCCCCCGCCATAGGACTCCATGCGTCCGGCATCCTGAAAGGGGCTGGGCGCATGGATGGGGGAGGCGGCAGGGATGGGGGGGCGGCGCCCGTGCGCCCTTAATGCACGGGCTGCCCCTGAGCCACATACTGTATAAATGAAGCTAGATAAAGAGCTGTGGTGTGGAGGGATCTTGCCTTATCTCAATCATCCAATCGTGCAGGAGAATTAGAAGAAAAAATGTTTTTCTCTTGCATATGACTGGATGTTTGAAATGAACACTGACACATTCTTAGTAAAGGCCCCTTGCATTTAATTGAAGTATATGGCATATTTATGGCGGTAGACTCAACCTCATACTGCTGCAATTTCTAGCTCTGCATTAGTCACATAAAATTATTGTATTACCAGAACAACTACAAAAAAGACTAATCACCACTTCGCTAAAAAGAATAATCAGATAATTACACCATCTGCTTTGTGTATCTGCTTCCAAATGCAAAACCAATGCTTTTCTGCTATTGTTCTTTTTCCATAGATTTTATGACTCTTTTTTTTTTTTTTTTTTTTTTTTTGTGGATTTAGTGTACGACTTGATCTACCTTCACACCAGACTTGTGCATTTAACACATTTTTGCCACAGATGTTTTCCATGTTAGAAGGTCCTCGTTGAACTGCACAGAATGGCAGTGGATCAAATATGGACTTTTCATTACTTTGTATTGTAAAACACATCACTGTTTCATTGATAACATCAAGAGAAACAGTGGCCATTTAAACAAACAAACAAAAAAGTTTAATTTGTCGATGTGGGCCCTGGTTGCCAGATTTATGGGGATAGTATAACATTATTTGTGGATGGTGCCACTGTATTTAAAACTACTCTCAGCTGACTATGTTCGCCCCAAAAAAGTGGAAAGTCTCAATTACTCATACCAGAATGAAGAGATGTAATTTAATTGTATCCAAAGATAAAGCAGAGGATCACGTTTACTACAATCTGTTTATTCTGCAATATTTTTCTAGATAGTTTCCAAAAGCTCCAAAATTAACTGAATAAAACAGTTTTTTACTTATGTGTTTAGCATGAAATTCTACTTAATGGTCAAGCTCTGCTGCAACATATCTGCTTCAACCGCTAGCAGGGATTAAGCCCACAAATTAAAATTGGTGGAGTGAAAAAGATGAATGAAGAGTGCAACTTGGATTCATCTCATTATCTACAATCTTCAAGATTCCAGTTTGAGATGACTTGAGAACTTAATCTAGTCTGTCAGTTGCTCTACAAAGACTTTTATTGGGGCTAGTGGATGAGATAATGAAAGAGATGGATGTTGATGTCAGAAGGTATTTAAAGTAGAACAATAGGAAAATGTTTCTTTAATCTTGGATAGAGTAAATAAAGGTTATACCCTTGTCAGTTTCTTCCATCTGTGTCCAATTGGAAGATTTCTCTTCACTTCCTGCCCCCTAGACAAAACAGGAAGTGCGACAAAATCCTTGTAAAAGGGAGGGAATCCTTGGTTGTCATCAAAACTATTGTCCACAGATTTCTCATCTATGTCTTTTCTGGTAAGAATCCAAAATTTGAGATTTTTCTTCACTTTTCCTTTTTTATGATAATGGTAAACATCACAAATGGGGAGGGTGAATCTCCCTAATGTGGGCACAGACAACAAAAAAAATAGGTGTTCTAATTCTTCTCCATTCTATCCAAAGCTAAAATAAAAGTTTTTGCCTTAGTTATACTTTAACCACTTCAGCCCCAAAAGGATTTCACACTTTAGGACCAGAGCACTTTTTGCGATTCTGCACTGCATCGCTGTAACTGACAATTGCGTGGTCATGCGATGTTGTACCCAAACAAAATGTGTGTCCTTTTTTCCCCACAAATAGAGCTTTCTTTTGGTGGTATTTGATCACCTCTGCGTCATATATAGTCGCCGCTATAAACAAAAAAAGAGCGACAATTTTGCAAAAAATATATATTTTTCTTACTTTTTAATAAAATACAAATCCAAAATAAAAATATAAAAAATGTTTTTTTTCATAGGTTTTAACCGATTTATATTCTTCCTCATATTTGTGGTAAAAAAAAAAAATTGCAATTGGCGTTTATTGATTGGTTTGCACAAAAGTTGCTGCGTTTATGAATGATGAGAATTCATTTCTGGGGCTTTTATTTTTTTTTTTACTAGTAAAGGTGGCGATCTGTGATTTTTAGCGGTACTGCAATATTGCGGTGGACGTCGGACCATTTTGACATTTTTTGGGACCATTGGCATTTATACAGCGATGAGTGCTATAAAAATGCACTGATTACTGTGTAAATGCCATTGGCAGTGAAGGGGTTAACCTGGAGGGGGCGCTCTAAGGGTTAACTGTGTTCCCTGAGTGTGTTCTAACTGTGTGGGGGCTGGGCTGGCTGGGGGAGGGGAGTGATCACGGCTTCCATATAAAGCAGGGATATGCAATTAGCGGACCTCCAGATGTTGCAGAACTACAAGTCCCATGAGGCATAGCAAGACTCTGACAGCCACAAGCATAACTCCCAGAGTCAGAGGCATGATGGGAATTGTAGTTTTGCAACAGCTGGAGGTCCGCTAATTGCTTATTCCTGATATAAAGGAAGCCTGTGATCACAGCCCTTCCCCCTCGGTCAGAACGGAGATCCGTGTTTACATACACGGACCTCCGTTCTTTTACTGCGGGGGGGCCATCGCGGGTAGCCGGAGGAGATCGAGTCCGCCCTACCCGCTCCCTGGCCCCCCCTGAACACAGTGAGCGCGCCTCCGGCGGTGCGCATGCTTACAGTGCTAGTTATCGCAGCCGCCGTTTGCGATAACGAGCCACTTTGCCAAGTCACGCTGTGGAGGGCGGTCCGCAAGTGGTTAAGGAACACATTTAAAGTTTGGGGATAGCAAAGTAAATGTCATTTATGCATTGTAAAACAAGTGATGTGCAATGGGCAAATGGGTTTATACAAAACATAGGGGTTCATTTACTAAAGCTAGAGAGGGCAAAATTAGTCACAATTCTGCAAAGAAACCAATCAGCTTCTAACCTCAGCTTGTTTTAATTAAGCTTTAGCAATAAAACCTGGAAGCTGATTGGTTTCTCTGCAGAATTGTGACTAATTTTGCCCTCTCTAGCTTTAGTAAATAAACCCCATAGTGTCAGGAAAGTAGTTTCTAAGTTTATGTTAGTGACACTGTTTGACAGATAACATTGGCAGGTTACTTAGCAATGTTGCTTGCTTACTGAAGTTGCTTTTCAACCTAGAAGTTCTCCTTTTATAAGAATGTCATGCCAAAATGTGCCACCATCCTAATATTGACAGAGAGAAAGGTTAAACTCTTGGCATGATTCTGAGCCAAGAGAAAAAACTGGATTTTGGACTTTGCCGGCACTTATGAAACTGATGGTTTTTTTAAAAATAACAGTTTATTAAATCATTAAAAAAGGGGGACACGTTGCAACGTGTCGATCAATAGTGAGTACAATATTTGTATATCAAAAGACAGTACATAGGGAATACATATATATAAAAAAATAATAATGATTCCACATGAATCAGGGATGATACCACCACCAAACCCGAAAACCCGGATGAGCATGAAAGAGGAGGTTGACGCGTTTCGCACCAATGTGCTTCTTCTGGACCTTAATACTCTTCAAGCATGACTGCTTTATTTGTGGTTCACAGTTCCCCAAATCCGGCTATACATCAGGGGGGCAGGCACAGGAGACCCAAACAACACCGGCTAATCCAATATGGGGGTATCTATAATTGATAGTACGATGGAACAGTGTTATTTGAATCCATTCGTAGTATCAGGCAAATCAACTTCACTATATTTATTGGTGCCGCGATTTGCAACGTAGATCTTGTATGGTGGACAGCGTCTCCTATGTAGTGGCTCCAAAAGGGTAACGCCTCACATAGGTGCAAATCAAAAATGGTGCCTTGCGCCACAGATATCTGGTATGTGTTGTTGCGGCCACCCGATCTGGTGTCCTGCCTCCCGGTGGAATGCTGCTGCAGTCCACCGGGAGGCAGGACACCAGATCGGGTGGCCGCAACAACACATACCAGATATCCGTGGCGCAAGGCACCATTTTTGATTTGCACCTATGTGAGGCGTTACCCTTTTGGAGCCACTACATAGGAGACGCTGTCCACCATACAAGATCTACGGTGCAAATCGCGGCACCAATAAATATAATGAAGTTGATTTGCCTGATACTACGAATGGATTCAAATAACACTGTTCCATTGTACTATCAATTATAGATACCCCCATATTGGATTAGCCGGTGTTGTTTGGGTCTCCTGTGCCTGCCCCCCTGATGTATAGCCGGATTTGGGGAACTGTGAACCACAAATAAAGCAGTCACGCTTGAAGAGTATTAAGGTCCAGAAGAAGCACATTGGTGCGAAACGCGTCGACCTCCTCTTTCATGCTCATCCGTGTTTTCGGGTTTGGTAGTGGTATCATCCCTGATTCATGTGGAATCATTATTATTTTTTTATATATATGTATTCCCTATGTACTGTCTTTTGATATACAAATATTGTACTCACTATTGATTGACACGTTGCAACGTGTCCCCCTTTTTTAATGATTTAATAAACTGTTATTTTTTAAAAAAACATCAGTTTCATAAGTGCCGGCAAAGTCCAAAATCCCGTTTTTTCTCTTGGCTCAGAATCATGCCAAGAGTTTAACCTTTCTCTCTTCTCCTTTTATAAGTAAATATGAAATTCAGAATAAAGAGGTCCTGCAAGGAGAACTTGACTATAACAATCTCTTGAACTCTGAAGGTACAGTATTTAAAGTTCCCTTGACATGTCATTTCCATTTGTTGGACACATGTGATTACAGCTTACCATACCATAGTGTGTAATATTAATATATATATATATATATATATATATATATATATATATATATATATATATATATATATACTGACACAAGGGGGTGATCATTTTCCCAACTCAGTGTTTCTGTTTTTGTATTGTGTTCTAACATGTTGGTGTTACATCTTTTACTTGGATGTTATAAGTTGCACTGAGTAAATACAGCTGGGTAAAACAAAAACAGTGTCTATCTTCATTTCAGGCTGCAAGTAACAAAATGTGATTATTTCTTTTCTACACCCACTGTATATACATATACATATTAATACTTTAGTGCCTTTTGTTTAATGTGTATCATATTGTGTGCTATTTTTAAAGTTGAACTACAGGCAATGAAATACACAGATGAAATACATAATAAACTGTCATACTTACTGTCATTAACCTGTATAAGTATGTACACAAGGGTCTATACATAAAGTAGACACATAAAGTAACGGACATCAAGTTGAAATTTTTATCGTGTGTTATACTATGTGTAATTTGTTT
>BLSH010248974.1:1058121-1072749 GCA_018402905.1 Glandirana rugosa | reverse complement strand
TAGACAAAACAGAGGAACAGAGGAGTAGACAGAACAGAGGAGTAGAGGAGTAGACGGGACGGAAAAGCAGAAGAGTAGACGGGACAGAAGAACAGGGCAGGGCAGATGAGGAGATGAGGAGACAAGACAGATGAGGAGACAAGGAGACAAAACAGATGAGAAGACAAGATAGAAAGCAGATGAGAATACAAGAAGACAAGACAAAAGAGAAGCTAAGAAGACAAGGCAGAAGAGAAGACAAGACAGAAGCCATGACATGGCATATGAGAAGACAAAAAGACACGAGTACATGAGAAGACAGGGCAGATGAGGAGACAGGGCAAATGAGAAGATGTAAAGACAGGGCAGATAAGAAGACAGGGCAGAGGAGAAGACAGGGCAGATGAGCAGACGAGAAGACAGGGCAGATGAGGAGACAAGGAGACAGGGCAGATGAGGAGACAAGGAGACAGGGCAGATGAGAAAATGCGAAGACAGGGCAGATAAGAAGATGAGAAGACAGGGCAGATGAGAAGACGAGAAGACAGGGCAGATGATGAGACGAGAAGACAGGGCAGATGAGGAGACAAGGAGACAGGGCAGATGAGAAGACGAGAAAACAGGGCAGATGAGTAGATGAGAAGACAGGGCAGATGAGAAGACAGGGCAAACGAGCAGGCGAGAAGACAGGGCAGAAGAGAAGATGAGAAGACAGGGCAGATAAGAAGATGAGAAGACAGGGCAGATAAGAAGACAGGGCACATGAGAAGATGAAAAGGCAAGGCAGATGAGGAGATGAGGAGACAAGACAGATGAGGAGACAAAACAGATGAGAAGACAAGATACAAAGCAGAGGAGAATACAAGGAGACAAGACAAAAGAGAAGATAAGAAGACAAGGCAGAAGAGAAGACAAGACAGAAGCCATGACATGGCAGATGAGAAGACAAAAAGACATGGTTGATGAGCAGACAAGAAGACAGGGCAGATGAGAAGGCGAGAAGACAGGGCAGATGAGAAGACTAGAAGGCAGGGCAGATGAGAAGACTGGAAGGCAGGGCAGTTGAGTAGCCGAGAAGACAGGGCAGATGAGGAGACGAGGAGACAGGGCAAACGAGAAGACGTAAAGACAGGGCAGATAAGAAGACAGGGCAGAGGAGAAGACAGGGCAGATGAGAAGATGAAAAGACAGGGCAGATGAGAAGACAGGGCAGATGAGCAGACGAGAAGACAGGGCAGAGATGAAGACAAGGCAGAGTCGATGACAAGGCAGATGAGAAGACGCGAAAACAGGGTAGATGAGAAGACAGGGCAGATGAGTAGACAAGAAGACAGGGCAGATGAGGAGACAAGGAGACAGGGCAAATGAGAAGAAGTAAAGACAGGGCAGATAAGAAGACAGGGCAGAGGAGAAGACAGGGCAGATGAAAAGATGAGAAGACAGGGCAGATGAGAAGACAGGGCAGATGAGCAGATGAGAAGACAGGGCAGATGAGAAGACAGGGCAGATGAGAAGACAGGGCAGATGAGAAGACAGGGCAAATAAGGAGACAAGGAGACAGGACAGATGAGAAGATGAGAAGACAGGGCAGATGAGCAGATGAGAAGACAGGGCAGATGAGGAGACAAGGAGACAGGGCAGATGAGAAGATGAGAAGACAGGGCAGATGAGAAGACGAGAACACAGGGCAGATGAGAAGACGAGAAGACAGGGCAGATGAGGAGATGAGAAGACAGGGCAGATGAGGAGACAAGGAGACATGGCAGATGAGAAGACGAGAAGGCAGGGCAAATGAGAAGATAAGAAGACAGGGCAGATGAGAAGACAGGCAGATGGGTAGACAAGAAGACAGGGCAGATGAGGAGACAGGGCAGAAGAGAAGATGAGAAGACAGGGCAGATAAGAAGATGAGAAGACATGGCAGATGAGAAGACGAAAAGGTAGGGCAGATGAGGAGATGAGGAGACAAGACAGATGAGGAGACAAGGAGACAAAACAAATGAGAAGACAAGATACAAAGCAGATGAGAATATAACGAGACAAGACAAACGAGAACATAAGAAGACAAGGCAGAGGAGAAGACAAGACAAAAGCGATGACATGGCAGATGAGAAGACAAAAAGACATGGTTGATAAGCAGACAAGGCAGAATCGATGACAGGGCAGATGAGAAGACAAGATGACAAGGCAGATGAGAAGATAAGAAATCCAGAGTGGTCCGGCATCAATGTGCTAGTGACCTCTTACATTATCATCTGATTTGTTTTCTCATCTAGTTTCTATATTCTGCATGGCACCATCTGGTACACACCTCTCACACTGCAAGGAGTGCAGCTCTAACACAAACAGTGTAGGAGACAAATGCATGGAAAGTACTGCTGTACTTTCATATAACAACAATGGTACACATGGGACTTAGTGTTAAATGACCAACATAACACATTTTGCTCACAAAGGATTTTAGATGTGCCAGCTCTATTGTCTTTTAAAATGATAAACACAAAGACTGCAGCTGTGTTGTCCCAACGCCCAGCAAGTGCTTGTGAAATTTTGGTTTTCATGACAACATACATGAAAAACTGTATATTCTCTATAAATCTACTGCGGTGGCAGAAATGTAAAAGACACAACAGAGATTAGATAGAACTGTTTAGTGACATGTTAGTAAACACTTCCCCTTTGACTAAACTGAAACACTACATTACTAAACCATATTCAATAGATAAGCAATGAGCACTGTCAATGTCTCCTAAAGCAGTCTTCAGTAACAGGACACAATGTCTCATTTTTGTCATAGCATTATACACTGAGCATAATTATAAACGCAACACTCACAACACTGCGAGGCAAATGGTGGTCCCACCAGATACTGACTGTTTTTTGGACCTGCCGGACCCTGAAATACTGTACAACTGCACATTTTAGAGTGGCCTTTTATTGTGGCCAGCCTAAGGCACACCTGTGCAATAATCATGCTGTCTAATCAGCATCTTGATATGCCACACCTATGAGGTGGGTGGATTATCTCGGCAAAAGAGAAGTGCTCACTAACACAGATTTAGACAGATTTGTGAACAATATTTGAGAGAGAGAGGCCTTTTGTGTACATAGAAAAAGTCGAAGATCTTTAAGTTCAGCTCATGATAAATAGGGGCAAAACCAAAAGTGTTGCGTTTATAATTTTGCTCAGTGTAGGTGGAAGAAATGAAAACGTGAAATCTGCCAGAGAAGAAAAAGCTTATACATGTTTTGTTTTACCAATCAGAAAAAATGTCTCATCAGAGCTCACAGGTATAGTGTTACCAAATTAGATTTTGTGGTGAAACTACTTTTTTCGCTTTTGTCAAAATTTGGCTAAAATTTGCGTTAATTAACGAACAAAAATCACATGGATTTGTTGGCAAGCAAAGAGTTAACATAAGGTTTCCTCTGTTCCTCAGTATTTAACATCATGTTTCCAGCTAACAAGGGACCATAGGAGTTGAAAAGAACCTCTCTAACTTAAAACCATCTTAAAAGAGAAGGAGATTAGATTAGATTCATACTTACAGGGTGGATGCAGCATTGCTCCAATGCTGCATCTGTCCCCCGGCGCCTCTGCACTGAGAACCGAGCGATTGAACACCGCCAATTGGTCGGTTTTCAGAGCTCCGTGAGCAAAGAGCTGCAGATTGTCAGTCACAGCTCTCTGCTCTGCCCCCTCTTCGCTCATTGGAGCGCCGATCTGTGGAGAGACAGGGAAGCCGGCTCAGTCTCTGCAGCTTGCTGAGAGCCTGAGCTGGGTGTCAGTCCAGGCACCTGGCAGATCCAGACTTTATTGTGGGGATTTTGTCAATTTTTCTAACGCACACCTTTCTGGCAAAGTAAGGCCTGTGCAGAAGTGGGTGCTGCAGCGATTACCAGCTGGATACTGGAAGAGTCAATCAAGTGTAAGTATTAAAGAAGGATCACATCACAAAGAGTGCAACGTTTCGGAGCCACACAGGACCCCTTTATCAGGCATGCCTGACGAAGGGGTCCTGCGTGGCTCCGAAAGCAGCACATGAACTGATTGGCTTCTTGTGTTGTTACTTCTTTTCACACTCCAGGGCTGCTAAACAGAGACTACAAGAGGATCATACCGCATGAAATTCAGATACTTGCATTTCTTGCATTTAAAAAAACACATTTACTGATGTATTAATAATTACAGTGCTGCAGTAACGTGTGTCTTTTATAGAGTTCAACTTTAATTTAGCCTTTCCCAGTGACTTCGGTTTGTTTCACCGGAATGGGGAAACTTTATTGAAATGGTAAATATTGAAGAAATTTCTGATTTTTTACTTAAAAGGCATCAAAATGAATACTTCCAAATTCTTTATGCTCGATCAGCATTCTAATAAAGGTACAGGTTAACAAACAAATTGTCTTTCTTGTTTAGAGCTTATTTGCATTTAGCATACCGCTAAACCCCAATTTCCATGATATAAAAATATGTTACTGAAAAATTTAACAAAGTGCATTAGGAGTTGCCATGCTGAAATGCTCTCTGCAGGACACGGATACAGAGCGATGCAAATTCCAATCAAGTTTTGTAAAGTTGGCAAGCCATCTTCTACAAACACTCCTGTGCTGGGAGAAATACGAAGCTTGCCATTGTTGACCCCACCATCTAAAAATGCTATTTGCCTGGCTGATATGCAAATTGTATGACATTACATTCTGAGTCACTGGCTTGGAACAAGCTTGCAGCTTTTGATGCCAGAATGAAATCTGAATTCCTGATCTGCATATTTGCTTCAGGTTACTGATTTTGAAATATGATTGCGATGAGATGAATAAAACAGCCAGATATAATTATGAAGAGAAGTCAGTCTAATGGCACCCAATGTAATTCTCTAGGGACAAGCTTCTTTTTAAATAAAAAGCATTGAAACAAATGATTTCCACATGGTCATTCAGCAATGGCAATATGAATTTAAAATGTAAAAAGACATTTTTGTGTTTCTCTGCGACACTGTGACAGATGCATCACATCTATAAATCCTTCTTCTCATTTCTTATTTATTGTGTAAACATATTACCCCATTTATTAAAGTCTGAAATAGAACTTGTCTTTGTTTCCTATAAAAATTAAATATTACCACATCAACATATTGTTTCCGAGATTTCTGAGTCACTGGGTTGCATATTATGCCCCTGCCAGCTCATGGCATCTATACACTGGGCCTGATTTACTAAAGGAAAATGAGCAGATATAAATTGTTATTGTATGCCTGCATTGTAAGATTGCATGATTATGCATATTTATGTGCACATAGCTAACTCAATCCCCAAACCTGGAAAATTGTACACTGATGTTCAAAGTTTATGCTTCAGCCCTAGTTTGCTGTATATATTGAATATTCAAATAATGCTGTTTTTTTTCCTTCTGTTCAGACAAATTTCACAAATGAATGCACATGTCATAATTATCCCCATCAATAAAAGAAAATACAAAAAAATGAACGTTACCAGCACAACGATTGCTAACTTTAGGCATGAAATGCACATATGCCAAGGAAAGCAGCAGGTCAAAAAAGAGCCATGAGCTGTGCTGTTGAGGCACTAAAGACATGTCTAACTCTGGAACCGCCATTCCAAGCATCAGTGAATGAAAATATATATATATATATACATATACACACACATGCTGGCAGCAGCCATTGTGTACTTACACTCACTGGCAACTTTATTAGGTACACCTGTTGCTTTTTTTGTTTTTAGTCACCTGCTGTACATTAACCAAAAACACTCCTTGGACCCATAGTAAATATTTTTAGGATATGACCTGGTTATCAGAGCACTATCAATGCACCGGTTACCAACATACATGCATAAGGTT
Organism: Glandirana rugosa; assembly: GCA_018402905.1. NCBI lineage: Eukaryota > Metazoa > Chordata > Amphibia > Anura > Ranidae > Glandirana > Glandirana rugosa. The sequence continues at coordinate 1,066,907 of BLSH010248974.1, read as the reverse complement.
TAGTCATAGGCGTGCGCACATAGGGTGGCAGGTGTGCCTGGGTACACCCTAATCACTCTGTACTGTGCAGATTCCCCCTGCTGCCTGGCTGCAGAGAAAGGGACTGGGGAATCTCTGTCCTCCGTCTCTTTTTCTGTGTTGAAAGTGAGACATCATGGGTCTGTTTAGATCCCTGATATTTCACCAAAGCCCCCCAGCAGGGCTCCTAAAAATGGGAAAAAAATTATAAAATACAAAATTGTAAAGAAAAAAATATCCTACTGACACCTATCTCTTGTGGTGCACACCCTAATGCACACCTATGGGTTTAGTGAATCAGGTTTATTGATTCTAGTATAGTGTATTGCCAAATCTAAAAGAAAAAAAAATGCACTGGCACTGCTATACCATCCAGAGACAAAACTAACACTTAATAAAAGCAGTTGAAGTAACTAGCCTCCAGGGTAAGCACCACCATATCCCCACTCATGCCCTAGAGAATCTTGGGAGGCCTGAAACATTCTAATATGGAAATATTGGCTGCAACCAAGATGTCAGGGCTTTAGTCCACTTCACCCTGCCTTTTAATACCCATTAATAGTCACTAAGCTAGCTTGTAATATTGATGGACCAGGTTAGATTTAACATAGTGGATTATGAATTATAGTTTAACTTTCATGGGTCTCCCCTGGGATCTGGTTTCTGTTTGCCTTTGCCTGCTGTTGGGAAGTGCCCTCTGTATTAGTTTGGGAGGTTCCACTAATCATTACAAACATGTATATCTGCCTGGCAAACCACTAGTGTTTTATTGCCAGTGGTGCAGGCTGGGAGAGAGTATAAATATTCAGACCCTGAGAAATCAGTCTTTCCCAAGGCTTTCTGCCTTGTGCCTAGGGAAGGGATGTAGGTGGCTGTAATATCCTTTCAGGCCTGTTGCCTGAGGAGGGTGGCCATGTGCCTGGATAGAGACTTACGCCTAATATGTTGAACAAGAGTTTAAGCACCATATCATCCTAATCTTAGTACCTGAAATGCTTGGTGAAGCTTAGTTTTCAGTTGGAGTGTGGTTGCTGAACCAACCAGTGTTTTACAGTCAAGAGTTGATTTCACAGAATGCAGGGTTGGCTTGAAGGTCCTCTCTCTGTGAAGACTGTAAGTCCTTTTTGGCCATCATCTGGAGTCTCCCAAGTGCATGGGTGTCCTGTGTAGGGTTGCCACATCATCCCTTTAATCCAGGACACATATGGATTACACAGGTTCTGTGGCTAATTTAAGACAGATAAGGCACCAAGTGAGTTTAATTACCACTTTAATCAACCACAGAACCCGTGTAATTAGTATGTGTCTTGGATTAAAGGGATGATGTGGCAACCCTAGTCCTGTGCCCTAGCCTCTCTTTGAGGAGTGTTGAGTGAGAGTCAAGAAACTCCTTGTTTGCTCTTAGAAGTGACTGACAACCATCTGTTCACATTACTCCACTATTGCCCAGGACTAGATCTTGAGAGGAGATGATAGCCCACCCTGCCTCTGAAATACTTCATATGCTTTGGGGGTCAGGGAAGTGCTACACAAGCACTGAACTTACAGGCCTATCTTTCAACAGACAATAATTTGACAGATAGGAAAAGGAAAAAGTCCATAGATTCACCCCATAATTCCCTGTTATTATAAACTCTGTTTAGTTAGTTAAGTTTGTAATATGATTCCACTAATAAAATGTGACTAGATGTTCTGCAACTTTGCTCCAAGTCAAAGTAAGCAGATCTCCACGTGGCCTTCAGACACTGAATCACAACAGGCTGTAATCTCTGTCAAGGTCACAAAATTAGTAGAAGTGAATTGGCAGAGGAAAAGTCACACATAATCATGACGTGTTTGAAAGTTTTCCCAGCCAGGATATTTATCTGCTTCAGAAACAAAGAATGGGCATTGTCTGACTTATAAATAACACAATATCCTATTAAATATTAATAATACGTTTGCTATTGTACCCTTGACTGGTATTTCTTTAGGCACTACTGAGCCTCTCGTTTTATTAACACAGAAAATGGCCAAGTTTATTTAACCACTCCAGGTCCGCGCTATAGCCGAAGTACGGCTCCAGCGCGGACCTGAAATGCCCGGAGGACGTCCATGGACGTCCTCCACTGCGCACGCTCCAGGCGCGCCCCCTGGGTCTGCCCGAGACCCGCCGATCACCTTTAGGAGCCTCAGAACGGGGAACCGCTGTAAACACGGCGGTTCCCCGTTCTGTGACAGGGGACATAACAGATCTACTGATCCCTGTCACTGGGATCAGTTAGATCTGTTATGTCCCGGCCAGCCCTGCCCCCCCCCACAGTTAGAACACACCCAGGGAACATATTTAACCCCTTCACTGCCCCCTGCAGGTTAACCCCTTCACTGCCAATGACATTTACACAGTAATCAGTGGACATTTAAATTTCTGATCGCTGTATAAATGTCATTGGTCCCAAAAATGTGTCAAAAATGTCCGACATTTCCGCCCCAATATCGCAGTCCCGATAAAAATCGCAGATCGCCGCCATTACTAGTAAAAAAAAAAAATAATAATAAAAACGCCATAAATCAATTCCCAGTTTGTAGACGCGATAACTTTTGCGCAAACCAATCAATATACGCCGATTGCGCTTTTTTTTTTTACCAAAAATATGTAGAAGAATATAAATCGGCCAAAACTGATGAATATTTTTTTTAATGGATTTGTACTTTAGCAAAAAGTAAAAAATATTGTTCTTTTTTGCAAAATTGTCGCTCATTTTTTGTTTATAGCGGCGATCAGAAATGACGCAGAGGGGATCAAATACCACCAAAAGAAAGCTCTATTTGTGGGAAAAAAAGGACGCAAATTTTATTTGGGTACAACGTCGCACGACCGCGCAATTGTCATTCAAAATACGACAGCGCTGAAAGCCAAAAATTGGTCTGGGCAGGAGGGGGGTTTAAGTGCCCGGTAAGGAAGGGGTTAATAAGTCATATGCAACTTTTAAAGCCTGGAACAACATTTGTTAGGACTGTTACATAAAACTGAATATTATGTATCCACATAATACTATCAATAGTCAGGATGTAGCGCTATTAATATTGATATATATAACATGGATAAAACTGTAAAAACAGAAAAAACAAAAGTACATATAATTTGTCGAGGGTGAACACCTCCAGTGCCAATATGGAGAATCGATAAACATGCAGTGATTCAGTGCAGACTTCCACCTTTGATCACACTAGCCCCTCACCTCATTCAATGGATTCTCATTACAAGAATCAATATAAGCATTGTACCCCTTCCTGGGGAGAAGAATCACCATCTGTACTGGTCACTCTGATCATTACATACAGAGCACTGTGACCCAGTACTTGGTGTACTGTCTGTCCGCACACCAAGCACACCAGTGCAGACAATAATTAGCACAGCCAATGCGCACACAGTCAAAACGATCAGAGCGATGGCAGCCGTGTGTGACGTCACATCAGCTTCCTTCCGGTCTGACCGGTCGGACCGGAAGCACGCATTGGCTGTGCTTATTACTGTCTGCCCACACATTATTATATTTTATAGCAGAAAGTAAAACATATTGTTTTTTTTTTTTTCAAAATTGTCTTGTCTTTTTTTGTTTATAGCGCAAAAAATAAAACACAGCGGTGATCAAATGCCACCAAAAGAAAGCTCTATTTCTGGGAAAAAAGGGCATCAATTTTATTTGGGCACAGCGTTGCACGACTGTGCAATTGTAATGTAAAGTAACGCAGTGCCATATTGCAAAAAATGGCCTGGTCATGCAGGGGGGTAATCCTTACGGGGCTGAAGTGATTAAAATGCTATATTTTATGTTAACCTGAAAAAAGCGTAACTCTAGGAAATAATATGTTTTGGGAACAGCAGACGTGAAAAAAAGTTGCTTGGATTGGTTGCTGAGAACTGCACAAATCCTGTGTTCATTGATGCCAGATAATACACACAGTATGCTTCTTCCGGTGCTGCTACTAAGAGTTCTGTCTCTGAAGGAGTGTGGAGAACATGTCCTGGAGCTGCACACTCCCCCTCCACTGGTATTCTTTTTACAGAATACAAGGGATCCTGTGAATGAGCGAAAGGAGATCCTGTTGTTTACCTGCCCCTCATCCCCCCTTTGCAATTCACAGATAGTGAAAAGAATACAAGGCTTTTTGTGAATAGATAATGGGAAAAGAGGGGGCAGTCACACAAGCAGTCCAGAACTCTCAGTCATCCGAGCAGAGAATACTCATCTTTGGAGGTAACTCATTTCTCTTGTGCTGTTCCCCAAAAATGTTTTCCTTTGCTTTAACCACTTCAGCCCCAGAAGGATTTACCCCCTTCCTGACCAGAGCCCTTTTTGCGATTCGGCACTGCGTTGCTTTAACTGACAATTGCGTGGTCGTGCGACATTGTACCCAAATGAAATTGACATCCTTTTTTTCCCACAAATAGAGCTTTCTTTTGGAGGTATTTGATCACCTCTGCAGTTTTTATTTCTTGCACTATAAACAAAAAAAGAGCGACAATTAAAAAAAAATATATATTTTTTACTTTTTGCTATAATACATACTGTATCAAAAAAATATAAAAAGCAAATGTATTCATCAGTTTAGGCCGATATGTATTCTTCTACATATGTGTGGTAAAAAAAAAATAATTGGCGTATATTGATTGGTTTGCGCAAAAGTTGCCACGTTTAGAAACCATGAGAATTAATTTATAGTGTTTTTACTATTTTTTTTTTTCTAGTAATGGTGGCGATCTGCGATTTTTATTGGGACTGCAATATTGCAGCGGACATAACTGCGGCTGCGTGGATCGCCGTTTATAGATGGCGGTCTGCATAGCAGAGCCAACTTGCCGCAGTAAAAGTACGCAAGGCGGTCGGCAAGTGGTTAAAGTGGAAGTAAATCCTCCTATCATTTTCAGCCAAGGAAGCTGCCATCTTGGCCTCTGTTTAATCTGCAAGTGCCATGGTGCTGCACATGTGATCCGTTATGACCCCAGCCATTGGATGGTTTGACAGATTGGTTGAGAGCACAACCAATGTGACAGCTAGCATTTCTGGCATGCCGGAAATGTTAACTGTTTTTTGAAATTAAATCGATGAGCTTACTTCTGCTTTAAGTTTTGCAAATGGAATTGATTTTTATTTTTTAGTCATGGTGAATATAGAGGAGTACAATTTATGCGAAACTACTGTACATCCCCTTTAAAGCTCTAATTGCCAGTAGCTTCTATTTCCCAGTACTGGGAAAGTAATGAGCACTGCGGCAGGATGGCAGCTCAGTCTCTCCGGTAGCTCGCAGTACGCTGTCATTGCTATAGCAACAAACACAAAGCAGCTTTACATTGTCATTCAAATACATAACATCTTCACAGTGTCAGGAATATTACATAACCTCCCAAATGAAGAAGAATACTTCTCTATGGGTAACAAAATATTTACTCTGCGGTGTCAAAACGCGTATCCGTCCTGTATTTAGTCTTCATAATCTCCATAGCACCAGTGTCAATTATAAAGAGACATTTATCATAGAACATTAATTAGGGATCCTTATGCCCTTCCTGTTGGCAGAAAGCAAATGTTACATTAAAATGGTACTGAAAACCTACTTTTTGTTTTTTCTTTTTATAATAACTGGAACATTTCTTTCACCCAAAGATATGTAATCTACAGTATCTCACAAAAGTGAGTACACCCTGACATTTACATTTCTGTAAATATTTTATTCTATCTTTTCATGTGACAACACTGAAGAAATTACACTTTGCTACAATATAAAGTAGTGAGTGTACAGCTTGTATAACAGTGTAAATTTGCTGTCAAAATAACTCAACACACAGCCATTAATGTTTAACCAGTTGCCGACCGCCCTCCGTGTATTGACGGCGGCAACTTGGCTCGTTATTGCAAAACGCCGACAGCGGCCGCGAGAACGAGTATGATGAGCGCACGCAGCCTGAGGCTCGCGCGTGCCCTCACTGTGTTTCGAGGGAGCCAGGGAGCGGGTAGGGCGGGCTCGATGTCCATCAGCTACCCACAATTGCTCCCCCGGAGTGACAGAACGGGGGTCCGTGTATGTAAACATGGATCTCCGTTCTGACAGAGGGGGGAGGGCTGTGATCACAGGCTTCCTGTGTATGGGAGCCGCAATCACTTCCCTCCCCCAGCCAGCCCAGCCCCCATACAGTTAGAACGCACACAGGGAACACAGTTAACCCTTAGAGCGCCCCCTCCAGGTTAACCCCTTCCCTGCCAGTGACATTTATACAGTAATCAATGCATTTTCATAGCACTGATCGCTTTATAAATGCCAATGGTCCCAAAAAAGTGTCAAAATGGTCCGACATGTCTGCCCCAATATCACAGTCCCGATAAAAATCACAGATTGCCGCCATTACTAGTAGAAAATAAAAAAAAAAATAAAAACCCCATAAATTAATTCTCATCATTCGTAAACATGGTAACTTTTGCACAAACCAATCAATATACGCCGATTGCGATTTTTTTTTTTACCAAAAATATGAAGAAGAATATAAACCGATGAAAAAATTTTTTTTTATATATATATATATTTTTGGACATGTATTATAGCAAAAAGAAATATATATATTTTTTTTTTTTGCAAAATTGTCGCTCTTCTTTTGTTTATAACAGCGATCAGAAATGACGCAGAGATGATCAAATACCACCAACAGAAAGCTCTATTTGTGGGAAAAAAAGGACGCAAGTTTTGTTTGGGTACAACGTCGCACAAACCGAGCTATTGTCAGTTAAAGCGACACAGTGCCAAATCAGAAAACGTGCTAAACTGGGAAATCCTTCCAGGGCTGAAGTGGTTAAACAGCTGACAACAAAAGTGAGTACACCCCTAAGTGAAAATGTCCAAATAACAGAGCGGGTGGATGTTAGAGACCTTGCGCTCCTCCACCTTCCCTTTGAGGATGCCCCACAGATGCTCAATAGGGTTTAGGTGTGGAGACATGCCTGGCCAGTCCATCACCTTTACCCTCAGCTTCTTTAGCAAGGCAGTGGTTGTCTTGGAGGTGTGTTTGGGGTCGTTATGTTGGAATACTGCCCTGCAGCCCAGTCTCCGAAGGGAGAGGATGATGCTCTGCTTCATTATGTCACAGTACATGTTGGCATTCATGGTTGCCTCAATGAACTGTAGCTCCCCAGTGCCGGCAGCACTCATGCAGACCCAGACCATAACACTCCTACCACCATGCTTGACTGTAGGCAAGACACATTTGTCTTTGTAATCCTCACCTGGTTACCACCACACACTTTTGACACCATCCGAACCAAATAAATTTATCTTGGTCTCATCAGACCACTGGACATGGTTCCAGTAATCCATGTCCTTAGTCTGTTTGTCTTCAGCAAGCTGTTTGCTGGCTTTCTTGTGCATCATCTTTAGAAGATTTTCTTCTGGGACAACAACCATGCAGACCAATTTGATGCAATGTGCAGTGTATGGTCTGAGCACTGACAGGGTGACCCCCCACCCCCTCAACCTCTGCAGCAATGCTGGCAGCACTCATACGTCTATTTCCCAAAGACAACCTCTGGATATGACGGTGAGTATGTGCACACAACTTCTTTGGTCGACCATGGCGAGGCCTGTTCTGAGTGGAACCTGTCCTGTTAAAGCACTGTATGGTCTTGGCCACCATGCTGCAGCTCAGTTTCAGGGTCTTGGCAATCTTCTTATAGTCTAGGCATTTTTATGTAGAGCAACAATTCTTTTTTTCAGATCCTCCGTTTTTTGCCATCAGATGCCATGTTGAACTTCCAGTGACCAGTATGAGAGAGTAAGAGTGATAAAATAAAATTTAACACACCTGCTCCCCATTTACACCTGAGACCTTGTAACACTAACGAGTCACATGACACTGGGAAGGGAAAATAGATAATTGGACCCAATTTGGACATTTTCACTTAGGGGTGTACTCACTTTTGTTGTCAGCGGTTTAGACATTAATGGCTGTGTGTTGCGTTATTTTGAGGGGACAGCAAATTTACACTGTTATACAAGCTGTACACGCATTACTTTACATTGTAGCTCTCTCTGATCCCACTGTATGTAGGAACCTAGCTAGCCTCTCTTGTTTGCTCCTGGGATAGACTAGAGATGATGGAATATGGGATTTGAGCAGTTTACATGACTGAGACTAACGTGCATTGCTTGTTCCAAACAATTGGAAGTTTGTGAGCCCAAGGAGGATGACACAAGAAGGCAGAAAAACACAGTAAGAAATTATTTCATTAAAATAGATTACAGGACTATTAACCACTTCAGCCCCAGAAGGATATACCCCCTTAACCACTTGCTTACTGGGCACTTAAACCCCCCTCCTGCCCATACCAATTTTTGGCTTTCAGCACTGTCGCATTTTGAATGACAATTGCGCGGTCATGCAATGTTGTACCCAAACAAAATTTTTATCATTTTTTCCCACAAATAGAGCTTTCTTTTGGTGGTATTTGATCACCTGTGCGGTTTTTATTTTTTGCGATATAAACAAAGAGCAACGCTTTTGAAAAGAGAACAATATTTTTTTACTTTTTGCTATAATACAAATTCAAAAAAGAAATATTAAAAAAAAAATTATTCATCAGTTTTGGCTGATATATATTCTTCTACATATTTTTGGTAAAAAAAAATCGCAATCGGCGTATATTGATTGGTTTGCGCAAAAGTTATCGTGTCTACAAACTATGGGAATTGATTTATGGCGTTTTTATTATTTTATTTATTTTTTACTAGTAATCAATCTG
>BLSH010248974.1:1025726-1044165 GCA_018402905.1 Glandirana rugosa | reverse complement strand
TTACGTTAGGGCTCACACCGAGCCCCAATGGCAAGAACCATGACTTTTAGGTGGGGCTCGGTGTGAACCCTTGTGGCGGTCCCTCCAATTCTTGTAAGGAGGTATCAAGGAGGTGTATCGGTGTCTCTACCTACTTAGTTACGGTTACTATTTTGAGGAGATATTCAGAAGGAGTCTATGGCAGTACGTTTTCATATTTACGTCTAGTAACGCGTCATAATGACTGTTTGGTTAAAATAATCCTTGTTTCATCGGTCTTATGAGTGTTCGTCTCGTCATAATGTACGTATATTTTTGTTTAACCACCCCCCCCGCACGTAATGATGGTGACGGACGTTTTTAGTGCTGTGAGGTTGCTGTAAGTCCCAGGCAGAGTGGAGCTGAGGAATCAGGCAGCCATCTCAGTCCACAGCCGGCCACGCCCCCCCCACCAATTTGTTTTTATATGCATGTAATACTGCTCTGCTTGTGAGTATTCTGGCTACTTTGTTCCTAATAAAATTGGTTTGTCAGTAATACTGCGCAATGATCTGCATTTATACTTTTGCATGACGGTATCTGAGGAAGACTTATAGAGGAGTTTTATCATTGGCATTGATTCATCCATCTCTGTGGCTATGTGGAGGAACTATGGAGGAATGTTCTTAACCTCCCTGGCGGTGTTCCCAAGTGTGGCTCGGGGTGGATTTTCAGTACCAAGAACGGTAACCCCGAGCCACACTCGGGATTGCATTGCTGGATCCAGGCAGCGCTACTTACCTTGTCCCCTGGATCCAGCGATGTCCCCGCCGTGTCTGCGGGCTGTGTCCGCCGCCAGATGACTCCTGTGTGCCGGGCTCCGTTCCCTGCGGCGCGTCGCACGGGGACGGAGACCGGCGGGAAATTCAAAAAGTGAAACACACACAGCACATACAGTACACTGTAATCTTATAGATTACATTACTGTATGAAATCATTTCACATCCCCTTTGTCCCTAGTGGTTTGCCCAGAGCCCTGCATGCACTTTTATATAATAAATGTCATTCTTTCTGCCTGGAAACATGAGAATGTCCATAGCAACCAAAAAGTGTCCCTTTGCGTCAAAAGGGGTTTTTGATCAGCTAGAAAACACTGATAGTAAATAAGAATGATTTGCAGAATTGAGTAATACTGATTTTTGGGGAAATTTATCATCAGAAACTGAAAGTGATGACAGCAACAATTCTGCAACTGAGCAAATTTCAGTGTTTTTGGTTTGATTACATAATTGAATAAATGTTATTACTATTATATTATTATTTTTGATAATTATTTTTAGTTATTTATTATATTATAATTTATGATTTCATTTTTCAAACTTTTTCATACCCGGGATGTCTACTAGACTCTTGTTTGGACAGATTTAAGTGAGTTATTGCTAAGAATTACAGGCCTACAATATAAAACGCCAAATTTTCATGCAAAATAATCGTACCGCTTTCAGCACCAAAAATCTGACATAATCATACCGCCAGGGAGGTTAAAGCGCTATTGACCATTTTTAGTTAAGTGGTCCATCAGTTGGGGTAAGAGACTTTGTGAAGCTTCCCTCGGTGACAGAAAACCCTCCCCAGCACCTCAGTTTTACAACCTGCACTTTATTGACTGTCCTTTGCCTTTTCCATACAAGAACTGTTTCTTTAGGGCTTTGCTCCCATTTATAGTGCTGCATATTTGTGTGTTTTCATGTTTTTAAATTTCTTTACCAGGAAATCTGTGCTGGCTGGCTACGTTTTATTCACTTATCGTGGTAGTTAGATACTGTTTTTATTTTAATTAACTTAAATACACTGAATCCTGCATTCACCTAACACACCAAATATGAGAAACAAGTTAAATACAGCACTATGTAGCCAATATAATTTTAGAAATGTTCTACTGCAATTCTTTAGGTTCCTTGCAAACTTCCCTGGAAGCTCTGAATCCCTGCACTCCTGTCTAGAAATATTAGAGTTCAATAGGAAGTCAGAGTCAGACATTGCGCCTTTTATTTTTCTGCTTTGCAATTGGCTAGGTTACGGGCAGCCTAACTAACCAATAGCCAGGCGTGGGAGGTGAAAGGGGGTTAGCTTTGATCTCATAGCTGAAGTCAATATTTGCATTTCAGAGCATCTCTTTGTTCAGGGGTTCCAAGACTCTCCACTTGGATCTATGAGCGTAAAAGTGCATTATTGTAGTGCTAGGTAGGTGTGTTATCATGTGTTAAGGTGCGCTTCCTTTGTACCATATGTGTTTTATTGCGCATTTGTGTTTATTTTTTAATTTTAAATTTGGATAACAGATAGGGTTAACACTGACCAAGGCTTGGTAATACCTATTGCCAGTACATCAAGACACATGTTGTATGGGGAAGTTGGACAATGTTTAGGCGGTTTGCAATGCACAAGTTAAAACACAATAGTTTAAACAGGCCCTAAAGGTCTGCTGACTACCGATTTATGTTAAACTGTTATCCACTGGGGCACTGTGCTATGAGTATCATTATTTAATAGTGATACCTGATAACCATAACAGGTGCAGAGAGTCAGGAAACCAGTCATGTGTAAAATGGCACTTACAAAGTGTTAGTAATCTGCTTTAAAGGGAATGTATTGTTCATATATACATATATATATATATATATATAATTTTAGTAGGCTCAGAGCTAAAAGTATATTTATAAAAATACGTAGTCAGGTAAAGAATAAAAATAGTGGACATGAATGTTTCAGATCAAGCAATTATAGGCAATGGGTGGCGCTCTACAGACTGCTGACAGCAAGGTATCTACAGTTCTTTACTCTTCTGCTGTAAAGAGGCTACAACCCCTGTTTAGCTTTCAACTACAAAACTGAATGTGTCAGCGGAGTGACGCTATCCTGTCTCTAGCTCAGAAAGGATCTATTGAGTCTCAATTAGAAAGAGTTCAAAAGCAGACAGGTACTGCTGCGCTGTCTTAGTGGACATCTCAAAATGCCCTGCACACATGGTGTCAAGGAAGCACCCTGTATTACATTATTATTTCCAATTGGATTTTCTTGTTCAATGGTTTTTATTGGGTTTTCATAAAGAACAATATGCAATGTCACACCTTGACAGACAACTAAACATTAAAAAAAAGGATGGACTGGGGGAGGCCCCCAGCAAGGTAGGGGTCAATAAGATGGAGAGGAGTAGAGGGTGAGTCAGGCTGGGGAGGCTTTCCGGGTACTGATATTTCTAGAGCGTGGATTAGGCTTGTCATAGGTTCTGTAGACTAAGATCAGTCTCTCAAAAGGAATGTTGCAACCTAAGAATCCCAGATTTTGTGAAATTTGAGCATGTTGTTCTGTAAGCAGGCTGTCAACTTTTTGTTTATCAAGGACCAATGTATTCTTGATTTCACTTCCTAGAATGGAATGCTTGGTGACGGCCAGGCTTTAGCTATAACTAGCTTAGTGGCAGTCAGTATGTGGGTTGCAAGAGCGAATTGGAAATCATATAGTCCTACTGGCTTGCAGATTACTAAATTCTCAGGTGGATCCAAAGTTTGGCTGGTGTGGAAAGGGTAATTTTGGAGTTGATGCACTTGATGCCAGAATCATTGAGCCTTCAATTGGTTTTAATAGACAGAAGAAAGTGACATTAAACATCAGGTTAAATAAAGTTAAAGAGGTATTAAACCCAAAATGAAATATTTATTATATTGCAGCATATCAGTTCTTAGATGTGAAGGCTGCATACATTTTTTGTTTGGGCTTTCTTTCCTTTATTTGCACTTGGTGATCCATCCAGTAAGTCTGTCATTTCTCAAAACTACAAGCTGTTCTGCAGATGAGCAGTTACAGGGATGAGACAAACCATTTACTACTGACAGCGGTGCTTACAATAATCAGCTTTTATTTTGTTATGTAAAACCTTAAGTGCTGCTTCACACTTGTGTGATGCGGGAACCCTGCAAATCCACGCATCGCACCTGACTCGCACAGCAGTTCACACTGCCCTATGCGAACTGCTGGGAGTGTCAATACATTGTTAATGACACCCCTATTTCAGCTTGCAAATCACACTGCGAATTAACATTTAGGACATGAATCAGATCCCCTGTGATCCGATTCTGGCGCGGACCAAAAAAAGGGTCCTGTACGAGTTTGGTCCGAATGCGATGCAAATTAAGCCATACTATCTGTATGGCTGTAATCGCATCGCACGGACATCACATGTGATATGACTGACCATGCTGTTGTCAAAATGTGCCACCTGTTCTCCTTCATCCAGAGTGTAGGTGCTCTAATACAGGAGGCGTGTTACTGGCCAGATCACCAGGTGAATAGAGAGGGGGGAAAAAGCCTAAAAAAAGAAAACTAACTCACCTTATGATTGGTAAACTGCAATATATTACATTTTTGGTTTTGGGCTTAATACTGCTTTAAAAAAACAAATGAATAAAATAATAAAACCATTGTAGCTTCCCCTTACCAGTGAACAATCTTTACTGAGTGTGGGTGTATGGCTCAGTCCTATTGCTCACCCACGCTTCCTAGTCCTTTAAAACGATTTATTTACATAGTCGATATATTTGTGGCAGACCAGAAAACAATAAGTGAATAAACAATTGTTGGAGCTGGAGCGAAGTTACAGCAGAGATGATGAAGTGTCTGTTACCTCTCATTTATTAGGTGGAATAAACAAGTCATAATAAAGAGGCAATAATGAAGATCCGCAGAGATAGGGAATAGGCTGTGGCATGGTTTTGTTGGAGCATTGCATGCAGATTGCACAGCCAACCTGCCTGCTGTTGTTGAAAGGATTTATGGTTAAAATTCCCGTCTAGTACTAACAAACAAAATTTGGAATGAAACAATAAAATCTGCAAGTAAGATAACCTTTTCAGATCCCTACAGAGAAGAACACAAACCTCCTCAATCACTGATAGTTTGATTGCAGGCAGAATTTCCCACTTCTTCAGTGGAAACAGAGAGCCTCTGTTCATTGCCCACCTACACTGAATAACAGTCATTTTGTTAAAGTCGCATAATAGAACAGGAAACAAGTGAAAAAACAACTCCATTAAATTGGAAATGCAAACGAGAGAGATGGCACTTCCAGTATTCCAGCTCCTATTCATCTATCAGTCTAGTTCTGAAGATAAAGGATTACAGTGATCAGGTTATACCTGTGAAAGGGAAGCTCCAATGGCTAACCTTTACTTATTGTGACTGTTTAAAAGGTATGAATAATGAGATACTGTAGTGCCTGTACACGTTCTGTGCATTTGGCATACATTGGTGGCATCTGTATTTTGTAGAATGCAGTATATACACAAGATAGCACCGCTCTGACTGCAAAAACTTCCAAATATACGTGTTGATTACTGGTACCTTCACCCCAGGTGCCAGGTTCAGACGACCTCCCACTCGTCACAAACATGAAATATGGATATATGGAAAGAACCCACACTCTGGAATCCATCCAATTTCTTTGATAGTCACCAAGTACAAAGTAACTGCTAACATGCTGTGAACAAGGCTCTTCGCCGAAACATGTTAGCAGCTACTTTGTACTATCAAATAAAGAAATTGGATGGATTCCAGAGCGCGGGTTCTTTCCATATATCCATATTTTGTAGAATGCTTCCAGTTCATTTTATTGGCAAAGCCAAATAAATCATGTGGATGTATAAAAGATACAGTGCCTTGAAAAAGTATTCATACCCCATGATATTTTCCACATTTTGTCATGTTACGACCAAAAACGTAAATGTATTTTATTGGGGTTTATGTGATAGACCAACACAAAGTGGCACATAATTGTGAAGTGAAGGGAAAATGGTTTTCAAATTTTTTTTACAAATACATATCTGAAAATGAAAAGTGTGGCATGCATTTGTATTCAGCCCCCTTTACTCTGATACCCCTAACTAAGATCTAGTGGAACCAATTGCCTTCAGAAGTTACCTAATTAGTAAATAGAGTCCGTCTGTGTGTAATTTAATCTCAGTATAAATACAGTTTTTCTGTGAAGCCCTCAGAGGTTTGTTAGAGAACCTTAGTGGACAAATAGCCCCATGAAGGCCAAGGAACACACCAGACAGGTCAGGGACAAAGTTGTGGAGAAGTTTAAAGCAGGGTTAGGTTATAAAAAAATATCCCAAGTGTTGCACATCTCACAGAGCACTGATCAATCAGTCATCCAAAAATGGAAAGAGTATGGCACAACTGCAAACCTACCAAGACATGGCCATCCACCTAAACTGAGAGGTCAGGCAAGGAAAGCATTAATCAGAGAAGCAACCAAGAGACCCATGGTAATGCTGGAGGAGCTGCAGAGATCCACAGCTCAGGTGAGAGAATCTGTCCACAGGACAACTATTAGCCGTGTACTCCACAAATCTGACCTTTATGGAAGAGTGGTAAGAAGAAAGCCATTGTTGAAATAAAAGTCATAAGAAGTCCTGTTTGCAGTTTGTGAGAAGCCATGTGGGGGACACAGCAAAAGTGTGGAAGAAGGTGCACTGGTTAGATGAGACCAAAATTGAACTTTTTTGGCCTAAAAGCAAAACACGATGTGTCGCAGGAAACTAACACTGCACATCACCCTGAACACACCATGCCCACTGTGAAACATGGTGGTGGCAGCATCATGTTGTGGGGATGCTTTTCTTCAGCAGGGACAGAGAAGCTGGTCAGAGTTGACGGGTAAGATGGATGGAGCCAAATACAGGGCAATCTTAAAAGTAACGCTAAAACTGAATATATATTGTGCAAAACAATTTAGTGCAAAAAATACAAACAAAGTGCTAGTGCAAAAAGTCTCAACAGTGCAATCCTCAATGAAGTGCAAAGGTATGTCCTCCTTGAATCAAACAGCCAACTTGCTTCAAAGCTGAGTCCTTCACCTTCAATCACTTAAATGCAAAAACCAAGGTGGTAGTGCAAAAAAATTGTGCAACATTGAATAAAGTGCAGGGGTAAATACTCCTTAAATTGTGCAGCTATGCTGTTTTTGATAGCATATCCTTCACCTGCACTTTATTCAATGTTGCACAATTGATTTTTTTGCACTACCACCTTGGTTTTTGCATTTAAGTGATTGAAGGTGAAGGACTCAGCTTTGAAGCAAGTTGGCTGTTTGATTCAAGGAGGACATACCTTTGCACTTCATTGAGGATTGCACTGTTGAGACTTTTTGCACTAGCATTTTGTATTTTTTGCACTAAATTGTTTTGCACAATATATATTCAGTTTTAGCGCTGCTTTCACTACCACGGATATAGCTGATCTTCGGAGTTTTTTATATATTTATAGCAGCTGCTTTATTTCTATTTTTAATCACTTTATATATTTGTTAATAAGGAGCGCAGTGTTACTGTTCTATTTATAATCTTAAAAGTAAACCTGTTCAAGTCTGCAAAAGACTTGAGAATGGGATGGAGGCTCACCTTCCAGCAGGACAACAACTTTAACCACTTCACCCCCGGAAGGATTTCCCACGTTAGGACCAGAGCACTTTTTGCGATTCGGTACTGCGTCGCTTTAACTGACAATTGCGCGGTCGTGCAATGCTGTACCCACACAAAATTTGCGTCCTTTTTTCCCCACAAATAGAGCTTTCTTTTGGTGGTATTTCATCACCGCTGTGTCATTTCTGATCACCGCTATAAACAAAAAAAGAGCGACAATTTTGCAAAAAAAAACAAATTTTCTTACTTTTTGCTAAAATACAAATTAAAAAATAAATAAATAAAAAAACATTTTTTTTCAGCGGCTTTGGCTGATTTATATTCTTCCTCATATTTTTGGTAAAAAAATTGCAATCGGCATTTATTGATTGGTTTTCGCAAAAGTTGCCGTGTTTACGGATTATGAGAATTAATTTCTGGGGTTTTTATTTTTTTTATATTTTTTACTAGTAATGTCGGCGAACTGCGATTTTTAGCGGTACTGCGATATTGCAGCGGACATGTCGGACCATTTTGACACTTTTTTGGGACCAATGACGTTTATACAGTGATCAGAACTGATTACTGTATACATGTCATTGGCAGTGAAGGGGTTAACCTGCAGGGGGAGATCTAGTGGTTAACTGTGTTCCCTGCACGTGTTCTAACTGTGAGGGAGCTGGGCTGTTATGGGCATAAGAGATCTAATTGATCCCAGTTACAGGGATCAGTAGATCTCTTATGTCCCCACTGACAGAGCGGGGAACCGCCGTGTTTACATTGGCGGTTCCCCGTTCTTTTGCTCTGGCTGCTCATTGCGGTTCGCCGGCGGACATCGAGTCCGCCCGAGCCACGGGCACAGTCCTCTGGAGTTTGGTGGCGCGCGCATGCCCCCTAGCGACCACTCCGCAAATCGGCGTCTATTTAAAGCGATTTGCGGTACACATCCACACTGCTGCAGTAAATACACTGTGCGCAGTGTGAAAGTGGTTAAAAATACAGCCAGTGCTACAAGCATATTTGTAAAAAATCTTGAAAACCATTTATCATTTTCCTTCTAGTTCACAATTATGTACCACTTTGTATTGGTCTATAACATAAAATCCCAATAAAATACATTTAAGTTTTTGGTTGTAACATGACAAAATGAAGAAAATTTCAAGGGGTATGAATACTTTTTCAAGGCACTGTAAATGATACAAAAATGATAAATGATAGATAAATAAATAATAAATACATGATAAATATTAAATACATAAAAAAATGATAAATTATGATACATAACAGATAAATAAAGAAATAATAAATGATCAATACATAAATAATAATGATGAATGATAAATAAATGATACAAAATAAAAACATAAATAAATAAATAATAAATCCTTGATAATGATAAATGGTAAATACATGATGTACCCAACTCCAGCTAAACATTTTTTTTTCTGTTTGGATAGAGTGGGGAAGGAATAAAACCTTTCAGATCAAAACTTTTTTTTAGTTTTTGGATATAGTGGAGAAGACTTGTAAAGTTTTTACTGCTGCCTGTTTCTCTGTTAGGGATATTCACTTGCTCCATTTGTCCTGCTTACCATTATTGTTGAAAGTAAAAGAAATCCCATTATGTTTTCCAAAGAAAAGTAATAGAGGGCAAATCCTCCAATGGCTTACAGTAGTTCTAGTGACCTGGTGGGGCCCCAAGGGATTCCTTTATTTGCCGGGATTTCCTTCCACTTCCTGTTTGGTTATGGTACAGGATATGAAGGCAAATCTCCCCAATGGGACACAGATGGCAAAAAAAAAAAAAAAAACTGACAGGGGTTGTAACCTTCCTTACTCTATTCAAAATTAAAAAAATAAAATTTTGCCTATAGTTCTACTTTAAGGCCTTTCTCACACAGGTGGCCATGCAGCAGTAAAAGCAGGTGGTGGAGCCATAGTTGTACCGTTCACCTGAAGCCTACATTAGAGCCAGAGGGGGCTGTTTGCCTGCTGTGACCACCATGCTTTGTGTTGTGGCCCTCACAAATTTAAACTATTTCTAAAGGCAAGATTATTTTTTTAAAATAATAAACATGTTATACTTACCTGCTCTGTGCAAAGCCATTGCACAGAGCAGCCCAGATCCTCTTCTTTTTGGGTCCCCCACCGGCGGTCCTGTCCCCCCCCCCCCGCCGAGTTACCCCAATAGCAAGCCTCTTGCTATGGGGGCATTCAAGCAGTCTCACTCCCGAGCCACACTCCATGTGTGAATGGACATTGGCCCATCTCCACTCTCTCCTCAGTGATTGGCAGCAGCAGGAGGCAATGGCTCCCGCTGCTGTGTGAGCCAATGAGGAAAGAGAGACCCCTGGGAGCCACTGCTCTCATGCACATCGCTGATTCCAGATGGGGCTCAGGTGGGTATAAGAGGGGCTGGGGGGGAACTGCTTGGTGCGTTAGCCCCATTGAAAATTGTTGTTCAGCAAAAAATAAAGGCATTTGGAGGCTGCAGGATTCCCTACTGAACACCTTACAGCAGCCAAGTGATCCACCATAGAACTTAACTTTATAATAGCCTTACATTGTTATCCCTACAGGCAGGAAAAAGAAAAAGAGATTGACCCAGTAAATCCCATCACCCTAATTCCTTTTTCTGAGGTCTTAAAAACAGAGAGAAAATCTTCCAAGTAGATTCGCACCTGACAGAAGTTATAACCCTTCCCCACTTCCAAACATCTTGGCTGGAGTTACATTTTAAAATCTTGAATGACAGAACTTATCCAGATATTGACTGGGAGGAAGGTACTGCACGTTCAGCTAAGGTTCGCCATTTCCTAAATGTCCTGCAGGATAATTTCATGGGTCAGATAGTAAATGTACCAACAAGAGAAAAAGCATTATTGGACCTTCTGATTACTAACAACACAGACCTGATCACAGACGTGGAAGTAAGGGGCAATCTAGGAAATAGCGATCACAGGTCAATTAGTTTTAGTATAAATTACACAAATAGGAAACGCAAGGGGAATACAAAGACACTGAATTTTAAAAGAGCCAACTTCCAGAAACTACGCTCCTTGCTGGAAGATGTTAACTGGGATAAAATTCTAGGAACAATGAATGCGGAGAAAAAATGGGAGTGCTTCAAGAACATACTAAACAAAGGTTTTAGCCAGTGTATCCCAAAAGGAAACAAAATTAAAAGAGCTAACCAAAGAACAGGATGGCTTAACTCCGACAAAAAGGCACACATAAAAGCAAAAAAGAAGGCCTTCAAAAAATACAAGGAGGAGGGGTCTCAGTCAGATTTTCAGAACTACAAAACACGCAATAAGGAATGCAAAGGCGCAATCAGCGCAGCTAAGATAGAGCATGAAAGACACATAGCTGAGGAAAGTAAAAAGAATCCCAAGAAATTCTTTAAGTATATAAATAGTAAGAGAGGGGGGTCAGATCATATTGGCCCAATAAAGAATGATTAAGGTATTTTGGTTACAGAGGATGGAGAAATGGCAAAGGCGTTAAACTCAATTTTCTTCTCAGTATTCACAAAGGAAATGGGGGGCTCAATTATTCAGAACTACAATGCTGGTCCTCGTGACACATCACAGGAAGCACCCTTGTGGCTGACTGAGGATGAAATCAGGAATAGGATTGAAAAACTGAACACCAATAAGTCACCGGGCCCAGATGACTTACACCCAAGAGTCCTTAAGGAACTTAGCCAAGTTATTGCCAGACCACTGTACCTAATCTTTAAGAGCAGTTTTCTGACTGGTATGATACCAGCTGATTGGAGGAAAGCCAATGTGGTACCAATATATCAACATATCCATATCAACATGGATCAAAGGGTGAGTACCTGGATTGCAAACTGGCTGCAGGGGAGAATCCAGACGGTGGTGATAAATGGGGAATACTCAGAATGGTCTTGTGTAGAAAGTGGGGTTTGCCAAGGTTCTGTCCTGGGACCAATCCTATTCAACTTATTCATAAATGATTTGGATGATAGGGTGAACAGCTCAATCTCAATATTTGCAGATGATACCAAGCTAAGCAGGGCAATAGACTCTCCACAGGATGTGGAAACCTTGCAAGAAGATCTGAAAAAATTAATGGGGCGGGCAGACAAATGGCAAATGAGATTTAATGTAGAAAAATGTAAGATAATGCATTTGGGTACCAAGAACATGAACGCAATCTACTCACTAGGGGGAGAGCCCCTGGGGGAAACTAGGATGGAAAAAGACCTAGGGGTCCTAGTAGAGAACAGGCTCAGCAATGGCATGCAATGCCAAACTGCTGCAAGCAAAGCTAACAAAGTGTTGGCATGCATCAAGAAAGGGATTAACTTCAGGGATAAATCAATAATTCTCCCACTATACAAGTCTCTGGTGAGGCTGCACCTGGAGTATGCCGTCCAGTTCTGGGCACCAGTCCTCAGGAAGGATGTCCAGGTATTGGAAAGGGTTCAGAGAAGGGCCACAAAGCTAATTAAGGGATTGGAAGACCTTAGTTATGAGGAAAGATTACAAGCACTGAACTTATTCTCTCTGGAGAAGAGACGCTTGAGAGGGGAATATGATTTTAATGTACAAATACTTTGCTGTGACCCCACAATAGGGACAAAACTATTCAGCGCAAGGGAATACACAAAGACACGCGGCCATTCACTAAGAATAGAGGAAAGGCGGTTTAACCTTAAAATGCATAGAGGTTTCTTTACGGTAAGAGCAGTCAGAATGTGGAATTCTCTTCCACAAGCAGTAGTTTCTGCTGGTAGTATAGATAAATTCAAAAAACTACTAGATGCACACCTAAGGGACCACAGCATTGAGGGATATACAATGTAATACTGACATAAAAGCACACACATAGGTTGGACTTGATGGACTTCTGTCTTTTTTCAACCTCGCTGACTATGTAACTATGTAAGAACTGACAGGTTGAATGAGGTGATGACACCAACAAGTTTTAAAAGTTTTAAAAGCTAAATTTCTAATCACTGCAACAGCAGCATGCACGCATAGATATTTAAAGAATAGCTAAGACTAGCTAAGACTCTATTCACACTTGCGTGTGGGGCCTACTGTATTTACCTACAGGAGACCCAGAGGTGTTTCCTGCAAAAAGCTACATATACAACAATGGAAGGCTAACAGTGCCTGTGGTTATTTGCATGTCATCAAACATGCAATGATTACCTTCAGATATTCAGTCCTGGATGCAGACTGCTGCAGCTATATGCAGAAATTCCTGCCTGAGTCTCTTTCGGCTATTCGCAGTCAGCCCCATATGCAAGTGTGAATAGGGCCCGAAGGAAAAAAAAAATTATTTTGTTTTGGATAAAGTGGAGAGGGATTAGGCAACCTGTCAGGTTTTATTACTGTCTGTGTCTCCATTAGGGAGATTCATCTTCTCTAATTGTCCAGTTTAATGTTATCGCCAATAGTGAAAGTGAAAGAAAATCCCAAATTGTGGATTGTCGACAGAACAGAAATAGAGGGGACATTTTCCAATGGGGACACTAGTTCTGGTGACCCTTGTGACAACAAGGGATTCCATAATTTTGGAGGGATGTTCGCTCACTGTTTTGGCTATGGGACAGGAGGTAAAGGAGATTTCCCCAATGGGACAAAGATGGCAAAAAACTGACAGGAGACATAACCCTCCCTTACTCTACTCAAAATAGTTTTGCCTATAGTCAGCGGCGGCTCCTCCATAGAGGGCGCTAGTGCGCTGCCCTCCCTCCCCCCGCTGATTCCCAAAGCCTCCAGACAGTGACTGATTGGTCAGGAGTGGGGGCAGGACTGGCAAACGTGCTGGGACTGCACGCATGCACAACTGTGATTCCCGTCGACCGAGGGAGAGAGAGCGGCCTGATGAGTCACCTGAGATAAGTACTGCTTTGTGCTGGGCTGTAATACCTGTTTACTGGGCTGTAAAACCTGTGTACTGGGCTGCAATACCTGTGTACTGGTCTGTAATACCTGTGTACTGGTTTGTAACACCTGTGTACTGGGCTGTAATACCTGTGTACTGGGCTGCAATACCTGTGTGCTGGGCTGCAATACCTGTGTACTGGACTGTAATTTCTGTGCACTGGCTGGCTGCAATACCAGTGTACTGGCTGACGGCAATACCTGTGTACTGGGCTGTAATACCTGTGTACTGGACTGTAATACCTGTGCACTGGCTGGCTGCAATACCTGTGTACTTAATATATAATAGTGGCACCGCGCTAAAACAAATGTATATAAGTTAATCTGTGTATATAAATACATAAAATAACAGAAAAAATATATACAAAGTGTATAACATTCAGCTGCTGCTTTAAAAGTAATATATCCAATAAATTCATTCACTATAAATAATCATAGCAAAAAGCAACGCTTTATAGTGAATGAATTTATTGAATACCTGTGTACTGGGCTGTAATTTCTGTGCACTGGCTGGCTGCAATACCTGTGTACTGGCTGACGGCAATACCCGTGTACTGGTGGGTGCAATACCTATGTACTGGCTGTGGCTGCAATACCTGTATACTGACTGTAATACCTGTGTACTGAGCTGGCTGCAATACCTGTATACTGGCTGTGGCTGCAATACTTGTGTACTGGCTGTAATACCTGTGTACTGGCTGTGGCTGCAATACCTGTGTATTGGCTGCATACTGTGTTACCCCACCTGTGATGCTGAGCTGTATACTCCTGACACAATATGTGGAATACAGAGAATGAAGTGGGTGGATTATATAAGGGGTGGGGCTTATGAGAAGTAGGAGGAGTCAAAAGGAAGGACGGGGCCTGGCGCCCCCCCATTCTAAAACTTCACCAGCCGCCACTGCCTATAGTTCTGCTTTATTAACCACGGTCAACTGACACTCATTGAAATCCATACATATTGTCATTTAGTGATATACAAGGATATTTTCTCAAATGGGTCTATCAAAGTGATTGTTAAGGCTAGTTTTTAAAAAAAAATAACAACCATGTTATACTTACCTCCTCTGTGCAGTTGGTTTTGCACACAGCAGCCCAGATCCTCCTCTTTTCGGGTCCCACTTTACAGCTCCTGGCCCCTCCCTCCTGCCAAGTGCCCCCACAGCCTGCAGCTTGCTACAGGGGGCACCCAAGCCAAGTCAGAACTCTGTGTGTCCATTTGGACATGAAGCCCTGACCCGGCCCAGCCGCCTTTCTCCCCTGAGGCACCGTTGCTGTGTCTCAGCCAATCATGAGGAGTGTCCTGGATGGCTAAGACACCCGTGGACATTTCTGGAGAGAGAAGGGGCTCAGGTAAGTAATTAGGGGATGCTGGGGGGCTGCTACACACAGAAGGCTTTTTATTTTAATGCACAGAATGCATTAAGATAAAAAAACAAACTTTTGCCTTTACAACTCCTTCAACCCTTCAAACTGTACTCCCAATTACTCCCTATTACCACCTCTGTACTGTTAAAAATAGTGGCCTCTCACAACTGATGCCACTTAGGCCATTAAGCAAGGATGCAGCTCTTCTGGAAACATTGAGGCTGGATTCACACTGGTGCAAATTGGATGCAGATTTCTCCACATCCAATTCGCATGACAGGAGATTGCGACCTGCTCTCTGTGGAGCCGGTTCACACATATCTCCATGGCGGCTGCAGAGTACTTGCACAGAGGTCCTGTGCATCTTTGACTCAGTTTCAGGGCCGAATTCAGGCAAAAATTTGCACGATTCATCCCTGAAATGGAGAACAGGGACGCACCAAACCCCTGCTGCGAGCCGCATCTGTTTGCAGTGTGAACCCAGCCTGAGGGTATATTCACACCAAATGCAGTGGGACTGCATTAGGTGGCTATTCCAGCACAGTTTCCCTGCACAATGCAAAATGCCATGTCTCCTATGAGCTTGGCTTACACCACTGTTTTGCGGTGATGTGCTGAAAAAAAATACTGCATGCACTACTTTTTATCAGCACAGCACTGTGCGAGACAATCCACTGCTTCACACCGTGTGGCTGCCAGTTGAACTTTTTGAGATGTCTATGTGACATCTCAATAAAGTTTGTTTTAAAAAAAAATAGGAAACCGTGCAACCTGTGGAGCTTAGAGCTTCATCACTGCACCAAGCTCATTTAGATCGTACTGCACACCAGCTGCTGGTGTGAACCAGCCTCGAAAGCCTAACATCCTCCATTTGATATTGTTGTGCATGGGAATCCCTGTCTGTCATAGTTATAAAAATAGTTTAGCGGGTTTCACTTGTTAAGCAAACATTCTCTTCAATTGAAAAAAAAACAAACTGTAGGTAAATGGCAGATTTTATTTTGTACTGCAGAAAAACCAAGACTTGACATAAACTGATAGCGTGTAGCGCTTTTTGTTAGCTAAAACTGTGTTAGGCTTTTATTATGCCTATAGTTATAGCAGCACGATTAATCGTGATTAAATTGCGATCTCGATTCACCCCCCCCCCCCCGTGATCTCCATCACGCATTACTGCGATTTTCAGTGCAGTTAATGGAGTCCGACTTGCAGGGCGACTCAGCGCGAACCCTCCCTTACTCTACTCAAAATAGTTTTGCCTATAGTCAGCGGCGGCTCCTCCATAGAGGGCGCTAGTGGGCCGCCCCCCTCCCCCCGCTGATTCCCAAAGCCTCCAGACAGTGACTGATTGGTCAGGAGTGGGGGCAGGACTGGCATACATGCTGGTGCTGGGACTGCACGCATGCACAACTGTGATTCCCGTCGACCGAGGGAGAGAGAGCGGCCTGATGAGTCACCTGAGGTAAGTACTGCTGTGTGCTGGGCTGTAATACCTGTTTACTGGGCTGTATAACCTGTGTACTGAGCTGCAATACCTGTGTGCTGGGCTGTAATACCTGTGTACTGGCTGTAATACCTGTGCGCTGGGCTGTAATACCTGTGTACTGGTCTGTAATACCTGTGTACTGGTCTGTAATACCTGTGTACTGGTTTGTAACACCTGTGTACTGGGCTGTAATACCTGTGTACTGGGCTGCAATACCTGTGTGCTGGGCTGCAATACCTGTGTACTGGCTGTAATACCTGTGTACTGGCTGTGGCTGCAATACCTGTGTACTGGACTGTAATTTCTGTGCACTGGCTGGCTGCAATACCAGTGTACTGGCTGACGGCAATACCTGTGTACTGGGCTGAAATACCTGTGTACTGGACTGTAATACCTGTGTACTGGCTGGCTGCAATACCTGTGTACTGGCTGACGGCAATACCGGTGTACTGGTGGGTGCAATACCTATGTACTGGCTGTGGCTGCAATACCTGTGTACTGACTGTAATACTTGTGTACTGAGCTGGCTGCAATACCTGTATACTGGCTGTGGCTGCAATACCTGTGTACTGGCTGTAATACCTGTGTACTGGCTGTGGCTGCAATACCTGTGTATTGGCTGCATACTGTGTTACCCCACCTGTGATGCTGAGCTGTATACTCCTGACACAAAAGTGGAATACAGAGAATGAAGTGGGTGCATTATATAAGGGGAGGGGCTTGTGAGAAGTAGGAGGAGTCAAAAGGAAGGACGGGGCCTGGCGCCCCCCCATTCTAAAACTTCACCAGCCGCCACTGCCTATAGTTTTGCTTTATTAACCACGGTCAACTGACACTCATTGAAATCCATAAATATTGTCATTTAGTGATATACAAGGATATTTTCTCAAATGGGTCTATCTAAGCGATTGTTAAGGCTCATTTTTTAAAAAAAATAACAACCATGTTATACTTACCTCCTCTGTGCAGTTGGTTTTGCACACAGCAGCCCAGATCCTCCTCTTCTTGGGTCCCACTTTACAGCTCCTGGCCTCTCCCTCCTGCCAAGTGCCCCCACAGCCTGCAGCTTGCTACAGGGGGCACCCGAGCCAAGTCAGAGCTCTGTGTGTCCATTTGGACATGAAACCCTGACCCCGCCCAGCCGCCTTTCTCCCCTGAGGCACCGTTGCTGTGTCTCAGCCAATCATGAGGAGTGTCCTGGATGGCTAAGACACCCGTGGACATTGCTGGAGAGAGAAGGGGCTCAGGTAAGTAATTAGGGGGTGCTGGGGGGGCTGCTACACACAGAAGGCTTTTTATTTTAATGCACAGAATGCATTAAGATAAAAAAACAAACTTTTGCCTTTACAACTCCTTCAACCCTTCAAACTGTACTCCCAATTACTCCCTATTACCACCTCTGTACTGTTAAAAATAGTGGCCTCTCACAACTGATGCCACTTAGGCCATTAAGCAAGGATGCAGCTCTTCTGGAAACATTGAGGCTGGATTCACACTGGTGCAAATTGGATGCAGATTTCTCCACATCCAATTCGCATGACAGGAGATTGCGACCTGCTCTCTGTGGAGCCGGTTCACACATATCTCCATGGCGGCTGCAGAGTACTTGCACAGAGGTCCTGTGCATCTTTGACTCTGTTTCAGGGCCGAATTCAGGCAAAAATTTGCCCGATTCATCCCTGAAATGGAGAACAGGGACGCACCAAACCCCTGCTGCGAGCCGCATCTGTCTGCAGTGTGAACCCAGCCTGAGGGTATATTCACACCAAATCCAGTGGGACTGCATTAGGTGGCTATTCCAGCACAGTTTCCCCGCACAATGCAAAATGCCCTGTCTCCTATGAGCTTGGCTTACACCACTGTTTTGCGGTGATGTGCTGAAAAAAAGTATTGCATGCACTACTTTTTATCAGCACAGCACTGTGCGAGACAATCCATTGCTTCACACCGTGTGGCTGCCAGTTGAACTTTTTGAGATGTCTATGTGACATCTCTATAGTTTACCTCCTACAATCCGAAAGCTCCGACCAAGTGTGGTCGTCGACCACACGTCACGCTAGATTTACTCGAACCACGTCACTACTTCGAGATTCGAGGCGTCCAACGTGCCAAAGGATAAAAAAAAATTTTGTTTGAAATAACTCTACAGTGTATCTGTAGAGTTTTTCAAGTTGACCGTCGGTGTGCCACACTTCGTTACCTAACAGAGCGTGTCACGACACGACTATTTTTCATCACGTACG
>BLSH010248974.1:1001246-1025716 GCA_018402905.1 Glandirana rugosa | reverse complement strand
TGAAAAAAAGTCGTGTAGTGGCGTTTTGTCACCACATTCGGTTCGAGTATCCTCTGTCCCGTAAAACGTAACACGCCCCTTTGACACGACCTTATCGGTGGATTACGTCAGGGTGACCTAAACCACACTTATATGGGAGTCCGACCCAAGTGTGACGTCTGTCTACGCCGAGCGTCGTCCCCAAACCACGCAGGGACAAGAGGTAAAGTCCCTACTTAGCCCGTTTAAAAACGGACTTAAGCCGGGACTTTGTCTCAGTTTCTACGTGTCCTGGAGACACGTTCATGAGACGTCGGCGGTACCTCTATACACACTTGGCCGAGGTGTCACTGCATTAGGTGGCTATTCCAGCACAGTTTCCCCGCACAATGCAAAATGCCCTGTCTCCTATGAGCTTGGCTTACACCACTGTTTTGCGGTGATGTGCTGAAAAAAAGTATTGCATGCACTACTTTTTATCAGCACAGCACTGTGCGAGACAATCCATTGCTTCACACCGTGTGGCTGCCAGTTGAACTTTTTGAGATGTCTATGTGACATCTCAATAAAGTTTGTTTTAAAAAAAAATAGGAAACCGTGCAACCTGCGGAGCTTAGAGCTTCATCACTGCACCAAGCTCATTTAGATCGCACTGCACACCAGCTGCTGGTGTGAACCAGCCTCGAAAGCCTAACATCCTCCATTTGATATTGTTGTGCATGGGAATCCCTGTCTGTCAGAGTTATAAAAATAGTTTAGCGGGTTTCACTTGTTAAGCAAACATTCTCTTCAATTGAAAAAAAAACAAACTGTAGGTAAATGGCAGATTTTATTTTGTACTGCAGAAAAACCAAGACTTGACATAAACTGATAGCGTGTAGCGCTTTTTGTTAGCTAAGACTGTGTTAGGCTTTTATTATGCCTATAGATTAAATTGCGATCTCGATTCACCCCCCCTGTGATCTCCATCACGCATTACTGCGATTTTCAGTGCAGTTAATGGAGTCCGACTTGCAGGGCGACTCAGCGCGACTTGACTGCAATAGAAGTCAATGCAAGTCGCCTGAATTCTCCTTTTTTCTAAGTCAGAGTGACTTGAGTCTCTCCTATCTGGGCAGACTGCCAAGTCTGAGATCATTGCTGATAAAAAAAGCAAAGATATACAATGTTTCTAGTTATCAAAGGAATGAACTCCACTGCATATAGAAGGGTTTTGTTTAACCATTTAAAGACTACATCTTTTCTGACATTTGTTGCTTACAAGTAAAAATCCAGTATTTTCTGCTAGAAAATTACTTAGAACCCCCCAAACATTATATATATATTTTTTAGCAGAGGCCCTAGAGAATAAAATGGCAGCTGTTGCAATACTTTATGTCAAACTGTGTTTGCGCTGCGGTCTATCAAACACAATTTTTTGTACAAGTAAGATGTTACGCCGCGAGAATCGTGAGAGAATCGTGATCTTTATTCTAAGCAAAAAAAAAATCATGATTCTCATTTTGGCCAGAATTGTGCAGCTCTACCTATAGTTAAAAAATAACATCTAATCCACTGAGAAAAGCTGTAAGAATAGCAATGTATAATCCTGATCAGTTATGTAATTAACCAATTCACACCTGTGTGACTTCTGGTGCAAAATGCGATTTACAAATCGCACCTGAAGTCGCATTTAATGTCTTTCTATGGCACTCTCTTAATAGGTGGGATTTGAAGTAGAGAAATTTGAATAATAGTTCCTGCACTATTTTTGGCGATTTCATGTGCGACTTGCATTGACATATGTGCATGAAACTGTGGAAATTGCACTGCCCTGCGGCTTTGCGCAATTTCAAAGCTGCATTAAGTGTGAACAGGGACTTAGTGTATGTATATTGTAACAATACACTTCCCATATTTGCTCCCTTTTGTTCTGTTAAATTGGAAGTAAACCCTTTTTTTTTTTTTTACTTGTTCCTATGATAAGGTTTATCTATAGGTACTGTGAATATCTCCCAAACTTGCACTGTTTAGGAGATATTCACGTTGCATGTAACTGTTGATATCACCGGCACATGCGTTCTGAAGGGACGGCATAACTGTGCCGTCCCTTCAGAGCTCCGTGCCGCAGTCCATGACTCCCACGTGCATGTGAGGAAGTGACGTCATCGCCGCCAATAAGACGGCCAGAGGACGCGAATCCAGAAGGGAGACAGGGTGAAGATGGAAGCACCTTCAGTGGTGACAGCCCTCTGTTGGAAGGCTTTATTTTAAGGTAAGTATTTCATAATGTGCTAGTATGCAATGCATACTAGCACATTATGCATTTGTCTTACAGGGATTTTTTTAAAAATGTGGTTTAGTACCAATAAAATAATAATGATAATATTAATAGCTATCCATTCAGCCAGAAATCTTGTGAGCTGATCATTTTCTGTACTTTATGGACTGTTATCAGTTAGCATTGTTCCCTGCTATCTCTGTTGACTACAAACTACTCCCCTTATGGAGTGGGGTAGTTGTTATATAGTCCTAACATACTCCCTTTCTAAAGTGACAAAGATGGTTCTCCTAGATATTGTCACCCTAGGACAAGAAATGTGTTCTTGCCAGATAAAAATAAAGAATAAAAAAAGTGTGAAAAAAGAGAACAAATTCAGCCACTACATCTAAGGAAAGATAAGCTGCAATACATTCCAAGTTTTTTTCCTTGGGTTTAGATGCACTTTAAGAAGGCATGTTAATAATTTCTTAAATGTAGTCTGTAAGTGTTCTGAGGCTTTCAGAGCAAAAGCAAGAACAGCAAATAGCTCCATGGTAAGTCCAGCAATTAGAGCGGCTCCTGTGCTGTATTGTATGTTTAGGTGAGTAAAGGCTGCTTAGCCACAAATAATTTTAAGTAAAATTTCAAATTCCACACTTGGATATTTGACAACATTAATACAACTTAATTTCCATTGTCCTATTGTATTTGCAAACGTGTCTATATTATATGTACTTGTACAGGTGCTGGTCATATAATTAGAATATCATCAAAAAGTTGATTTATTTTACTAATTCCATTCAAAAGGTGAAACTTGTATATTATATTCATTCATTGCACACAGACTGATATATTTCAAATGTTTATTTCTTTTAATTTTGATGATTATAACTGACAACTAAGGAAAATCCCAAATTCAGTATCTCAGAAAATTAGAATATTACTTAAGACCAATACAAAGAAAGGATTTTTAGAAATCTTGGCCAACTGAAAAGTATGAACATGAAAAGTATGAGCATGTACAGCACTCAATACTTAGCTGGGGCTCCTTTTGCCTGAATTACTGCAGTAATGCGGCGTGGCATGGAGTCGATCAGTCTGTGGCACTGCTCAGGTGTTATGAGAGCCCAGGTTGCTCTGATAGTGGCCTTCAGCTCTTCTGCATTGTTGGGTCTGGGATATCGCATCTTCCTCTTCACAATACCCCATAGATTTTCTATGGGGTTAAGGTCAGGCGAGTTTGCTGGCCAATTAAGAACAGGGATACCATGGTCCTTACACCAGGTACTGGTAGCTTTGGCACTGTGTGCAGGTGCCAAGTCCTGTTGGAAAATGAAATCTGCATCTCCATAAAGTTGGTCAGCAGCAGGAAGCATGAAGTGCTCTAAAACTTCCTGGTATACGGCTGCATTGACCTTGGACCTCAGAAAACACAGTAGACCAACACTAGCAGATGACATGGCACCCCAAACCATCACTGACTGTGGAAACTTTACACTGGACCTCAAGCAACTTGGATTGTGTGCCTCTCCTCTCTTCCTCCAGACTCTGGGACCCTGATTTCCAAAGGAAATGTAAAATTTACTTTCATCAGAGAACATAACTTTGGACCACTCAGCAGCAGTCCAGTCCTTTTTGTCTTTAGCCCAGGCGAGACGCTTCTGGCGCTGTCTGTTGTTCAAGAGTGGCTTGACACAAGGAATGCGACAGCTGAAACCCATGTCTTGCATACGTCTGTGCGTAGTGGTTCTTGAAGCACTGACTCCAGCAGCAGTCCACTCTTTGTGAATCTCCCCCACATTTTTGAATGGGTTTTGTTTCATAATCCTCTCCAGGGTGCGGTTATCCCTATTGCTTGTACACTTTTTTCTACCACATCTTTTCCTTCCCTTTGCCTCTCTATTAATGTGCTTGGACACAGAGCTCTGTGAACAGCCAGCCTCTTTTGCAATGACCTTTTGTGTCTTGCCCTCCTTGTGCAAGGTGTCAATGGTCGTCTTTTGGACAACTGTCAAGTCAGCAGTCTTCCCCATGATTGTGTAGCCTACAGAACTAGACTGAGAGACCATTTAAAGGCCTTTGCAGGTGTTTTGAGTTAATTAGCTGATCAGAGTGTGGCACCAGATGTCTTCAATATTGAATCTTTTCTCAATATTCTAATTTTCTGATATGAACGAATATAATATACAAGTTTCACTTTTTGAATGAAATTAGTGAAATAAATCAACTTTTTGATGATATTCTAATTATATGACCAGCACCTGATATACCATCAAAGTTCTCTGTTCCCAGTCTGACACTGATTGCAAGTGTGTTTATTTAAAAAACAGGGTTTCTCAACCAGGGATCCATGGAACCCTAGGGTTCATCCAGAGGTTGCTAGGGATTCCTTGAGCAATGGTCAATTTCTACCTCTCAGATAGATTCCCACTGATCTTTTTAGCTATCTGTAACAGGGTCATTTTTCCCAATGACCACAAGTGTAAGGAGCATTCTTCCCATGGACCATCACACTAATGTATCATGAGTTGTAGATTTTTAATTTTTAGCAGGGGTTCCCTGAGACCGGAGAATTATTTCAAGGGTTCCTCGGTGCTGAAAAGGTTGAAAAAGGCTGATCTAAAAGAATCTCTATTTGCTGCGTCGCCTGTCTTACAAAACTGCTGTGTCAGTAGGCCTCGCTCTGCCCCTTCACACTGACTTGTAAAATCTGCTTCTTAATTATAATATGACACAACAGCAGCCAGTGACACAGCAGAAGCACAAAAACCTCCTCAGTAGTTAGAGCTACAGGAATTGCCAGCAAACAACACAGCGTTATAATCTGTTTTAGCTGGTGAGCAACATTCACATTTGTCAAATACACTGCTCTGTATTAAGACCATCACCATTCACCAAATTGTTCTGAAATTACATAATCAAAAACTGGTCAGAATGTTTTTTTTATTGATTTTAATGAAAAACCAGATGCCCTGTAGTGGTTTTGGCTTGAAGAGGAACAATCCTACAGAACTTTGCAGCCACAACCCACTTGACTGCACTTTAACCATTCCAAGTTCAGTATGATCAGTGTGACATCAGTGGCTTGAAGGACTGAGATGGGGGGTATGGGAGTGGGGCATTACTAATAAAATATGTTGGGCTGATGACCCTAAGGCCTTGTGCACACTGCTGCCTCCAAAACGGACATTTAGAGGCATTTGGACCTTTTTTTCAGCTGCTCCAGAACTCTCCTCTATGTATCTTATCAGTCCATGTACACAGGGTCATTTACAGTATTAATGTATGCATGTATGTATATATATGTGTATATGAATGTGAGTTAGGGACCTTAGATTGTAAGCTCCTTGAGGGAGCAGGGACTGATGTGAATGTACAATGTATATGTAAAGCGCTGCGTAAATTGCATAAAGCGCTATATAAGTACCCTGTTTTTCTTTTATGCCAGGCAATCGCGGGTAGCCGGCAGACATCAAGTCCGCCGACCCGCAGCCATACTGCTGGAAAGTGCGGCGGGCATGAGAGCACGCTGGCGGCGCGCTCCCGACCGCTAGCCGCGCACGCTCGATTTGTGCTACAGCAGCACTCTGCAGCAGTAAATGTACGCGAGGCGGTCCGTAACCTGTTACAAAAAAAAAAATGTAAAAACATTCCTAAACGCGGACGCGCCAAAACGCTGCTAAATGCGGCATGCAAAATGCGGCAAAACTAAAGTTTTAGACGCCAGTTTCTAGCTGTCCTGATAAAATGTACAGGGGAGGTTGAAAAGCGTCCCATGTGCATGGAGCCTAAGTGGAGATGCATTACCATTAAGACATCGATCAGAGTGTGACCTGTTGTCAGTGACACTTGTTAGTTATTATATAGCTACCTGCTTTCCAATCAGACCTGCAATCCCAGCATCAAGCAATAGCAAGCCTTCTAGCATGAAATTCCTTTGCTGCTCTGGGTAACGTGACAGAATGCCCACAGCCATAAAAGAAGCGGGAAGGAAAGGTGTGTCTCAATAAACCGCATCCTTTAGAAGAACCCACCTTTCAACATGCCTATCAATCTCTATGGCACCATGGCACATGTTGCATGGTAAATCTTCTTGTCTACAAAATTCTGTCTCTACCATGAAATGGTAGTGTATGTATATCCCCCAAGGCTAAAGGTTCCCAGTATTCTCCAGTTCCAGGACTGCATGAACTAAATCAGTCATCTGGAAGAATGAACTTCCCTTTTCATCATGTAGGGCAGTGGTCTCCAAACTGCAGCCCGGGGGCCAGATGCTGCCCTTTACTTGCTTTTATCTGGCCCTTGGGGTGTGTTTTTATTCACTGACACCAATGAAGGGCACAATTTCTCCCAATGACAACAATGATAGGGTGCAATACTTCGAAATGACACCAATGATGGGGCGCAATTCCTCCCAATGACACCAACAATGGGGCCCAATGACACCAATGATGAGGCACAATTTCTCCCAATGACACCAAAAACGGGGCCCGATGATAAAAATGATGGGGCACAATTTCTCCCACTGACACCAATGATGGGGGATTGTTTACTCCCACTGATGCTGGGACATTTTGTACTCCCAATGGCCACAGTCCAGCCCCCCTAAAGTCTAAAGAACAGTAAATTGGCCCTTTGTTTACAAAGTTTGGACACCCTTGATGTAGGGCATTGAGAAAGAAAATGAATGTGGCAGATGTTGTCTGCCTAGCTAGGAAATCTTCCAGAAAGGTTGCACCAGTGAGTAGCATAGGACCAGGCCAGTGGGGAGCAGAAGCAGCACAAGATTGATGCTGCAGCCATCTAAGTGAGTATTTATGTTTGTTTTTTTACATCCCTCACTTCTCTTTTAAGTAAGATCCTGGATTACTGTACTTTAGGTATCTCGTGGTAAAATACTAGTTTTCTAGAATTTAATAAATGGGTGCATGAATTGCTGATCCATGAGTAAAAAGTAAATGTGAAAGAAACACAGAGAGACATCAAACCCACAGTTGCCCCATAGCGGGTTGAACACTGGCATGGAATTGTCCCCTCCCGGTCACCCAACCTCCCTCCAATCCCCACCATTGATACCCCTTCTACTGATTACTCCTATCCGATTCTCTTTTTCCTCATTTCTTTTTCTCTCTTATTTCTTTTTTTTCGCTTCTTTCTTTTTTCTCAACCCATTGGCCTTCCTACATCTCAATGTGTTCTTCTTCATAACCCTTGTTTCTTGGGCTCACATTCTCTGACACATTAGCTAGGTTAAATGAGGTGTTGGACACAGTCCAACTCGCTACAATGTGACTACGTCCCCCCACAAATTCCTTTTTCTTGAAAACAAAGAGGACCTTTGCTATCCAAGCTCTTTTAGAATTGTTTAACCGCCTGCCGACCGCTGATCGGCATTTGACGGCGACAGTGTGGCGCTCCTGCGCAAATCGCCGTCATATGACGGCGGCTGTGAGATCGCGCCCAGTGAGCGCACGCCGCCAGAGGCGCGCCCGTGCGCTCACTGTGTCCAGGGAGGGCCAGGGAGCGGGTGCGGCGCATTCGATCTCCGCCGACCACCCGCGATGCCCCCCCCAGAGTGAAAGAACGGAGGTCCGTGTAACTAAACACGGACCTCCGCTCTGTGAGGGGGGAAGGGCTGTGATCACAGCCTTCCTCTACATGGAAGCTGTGATCGCTTCCCTTCCCCAGCTAGGGCAGTCCCCCCACAGTTAGAACACGCCCAGGGAACACTGTTAACCCTTAGAGCGCCCCCTGCAGGTTAACCCCTTCACTGCCAATGGCATTTACACAGTAATCAGTGCATTTTTATAGCACTGATCGCTGTATAAATGCCAATGGTCCCAAAAAAGTGTCAAAATGTTCCGACATGTCCGCTGAAATATCGCAGTACCGCTAAAAATCGCAGATCGCCGCCATTACTAGTAAAAAATAAAAAAATTATAAAAACCCCAGAAATGAATTCTCATCATCCGTAAACGCGACCACTTTTGCGCAAACTAATCAATAAATGCCGATTGCGATTTTTTTTATCACAAATATGAGGAAGAATATAAATCGGCCAAAACCGATGAAAAAAAATGTTTTTTTATATATTTTTTTGGATTTGTATTTTAGCAAAAAGTAAGAAATTTGGGTTTTTGCAAAATTGTTGCTCTTCTTTTGTTTATAGCGGCGATCAGAAATGACGCAGCGGTGATCAAATACCACCAAAAGAAAGCTCTATTTGTGGGAAAAAAAGGACGCAAATTTTGTTTGGGTACAACGCCGCACGACCGCGCAATTTTCAGTTAAAGCGACGCAGCGCCGAATCGCAAAAAGGGCTCTGGTCCTAAAGGGGGAAATCCTTCCGGGGCTGAAGTGGTTAAAGTTACGGATTTATGTAACTCATACGGTAAGTTACAGATTTCTGTAACTTATGCAATATTCTCATACATGAGGTAAAAAGATTGTGAATGGATCTATGATTGTATGTGTTCATTTTCTGGTGATGTACTGTCCAACTTGATATGATATAAGTTCATAGGTTTTTACATTGCTACAATTCTGTAAACCTTTCATAAAAATGTAAATTAAAACAGAAAGAAACATGAAGAACTGAGACCTACTTATTGCCATGTATGGGTTGGTAAGTACTACATTCATGTGCTCCAAATATAATGTAAATAGGAAGCCCGCAGCTACCGCATATTTGCTAATGCCTATGGGATACATTGCTAACTAAAATTTTAAACACGCATTTAAAGAGCAGTTCCTCTTTTGATATAGATCAACATATATTTTCTAAGGACATACTAAGACTCAGATAAAAGGAAATATGTCAATCTAGCAATGTCACACATAGCACAGAAAGAATATGTTAGCAGCGCTCTTATCTCTTACGTAAACCTCCTACTCATCCACACGCTTAAACAAAAACAACTTTAACATTTTAAACATACATGTATTTCTGACATATCACACTTCTGTTTTCTTTACATTCCATTATATGTGATTTCCTTATACATCTTACAGTTAGGGCTAATACTGGAAATGGAGCAGTGCTTATGTTACGTGCAAATCACAGGTTTACTTACTCAAGCCTCATGGGTATACTGTATATCATCACATTACATATTTATACCTGCATGAATCAGACGGTACCCGCATGATGACTGTCAGCCAGTGGCCTGTAATCTATAGCTGGGCTTTTACCAGTCCCCGCTGAGTAAAAGGCAAAAGGTATATTTATTCCTGTTAGTCATAAGCTGTCTTGATAATCATTTTTATAACAAGTACTGCAAGTGCAAGGATTTTCCCAGCTGCCTACAGCAGCATGCCTATTGTTCTATTGTGAAATAAAATATAATTGCAATGACAGGTAATTAGTTTTTTTCTCCCAGTACCGGCAAATAGAATGACTACACAGACTAGCACTTGATTCTCAAACACTCTAGTAGCCTCCAATTAAGTTAATACTATGTTCCACCAAAATAAAAATTCACAATGTATTAAGGGGGTTCTTAACAGACCACTAACACTGCACAAGTGTTCAGATGCGTATGGCAGGTTTGTTCAATGTCTGTTTTAGAACTAGAGAGGCCTATTAACTATTGAGCCACCAAAGTGTGTAAGGGCTCAGTAATCACTTAAATGGGTTGATTTTCTATATGCAAATAGGCTGCTCACTTTGCTGGGGAATTTTCCCTTAGCGTGAACAAGGCGACTTTCATCATCCAATCATGTGCAAGCAAAAATAATGTTTTTTTCTTCTTGTGATTGGGTATTATGTGCAAAGTGAATTTTCACCACCTTTACTAAGGTAAGGGGAAATTCCCTAGGTAGTGGAAGTATCCCCCAATGAGGGTTTTGTGGCAGCAAAAATGTATATAGAAGTAACAAAATAAGTATAAATAGTAAATAGATAAGAAAAATGAGATACTAAATTTTTGTTTCAAAATGTATTAGCGTTGGCTATGCATGTAAACATTTAAAAGGCAAGAGCTCTGGTTGTGTGAACAAGGGACATGTACAATTGTATTCACAATGATACTATAGCAAAAATAGGGAATGTCATGCAATACAGCCTAAAGCTGCAACTGATCCCCGAAGGGGAAAATTCCATTGCCAAGTGAACAGCCTATTTGCCTTTGGTAAGTCACTGATAAGTCCCAATACTTCCAAACTTCCAAATCTTGTATCTCTGCTTTGTGAGTTTTTCTTTGTATGTTAAATCTGGGATTTCCAGGTTTGTATATATGAAAAGGTCACACAGACCACAGTAGTTAAACATTTCAGAGTTGTAGCTATATGCTTGATTTTTTTTTTTTTTAGAAGATTGCAAATACCAGAAATTGCACAGAATCTGAATATACTGAAGGTAAGTGGAGATCTGTGGCAGGTAACACCAACTGACCTGCCCTCTCAATTTTATGCCCATCTGACTAGACAAGACTTCAGAATCCAATGGAGGTCTTGTGTTCATTGGCTTCCATCTGCATGTCACATTGGGATGGCATTTTGAAGCAGCAACTAAACAACATGGGAAGGCTGCAAAACTTTGTAGGCTGAGTTTGGCCCCTTCATGAAATGTCACAAGGTTTTATAATTTTACAAAATGTAACTTTATTGTCAAATTCAGTGGTAGAAGCAGAGCAAAATACAATATAAAAAGTGGTATGAAGCTGATAATATATCAGTATGATGGAGGACACATTTTGCACTGAAAACATGGGTCAGGAGGCCCAAAACTCACATACTGTATCTGTTGATTTAAATGGTTTTATTTTGCCCAATACAGAGCAATTGATAATCAAATCCCACCCATTTTTGCCCCTCCCCTCCTATTTCCCTATAAAAGTATTTACTAAAACCATCTTTTACCCTGGAGGTCTTGCTTCTTTGACCTGTCTATGGTCCATCATGGAAGCACACCTACTACTGCGCCTGCACAAATGTCCAAAATGTTAATAGGTGAGCCATCTATTACCTTGCAACCTAGACAGTTTATGCAAGTACTTATACAGAGGAAGGGGAGTTGGACAGAGGGGGTACAGAAGGGGGGACTTGATTATCATTTCATTTACACCTTAATTCTTCAAGATAAATTCACACAGTTGCTAACGAATTACGTTCTAAGCCAGCCATTTTCAACCGGGGGGTCCCATGGAATCCCAATGGTTCTCCAGAAGCTGCTAGGAGGTCCTTAAACTGTAGCTGACTATCTGATAGAAGGGATAGGCATACTTTCAGGTCCAAAACAACTTGGAGGAGCCAGTAGCATGACGTCAATGATCTATTTATCTAAGGGTGGCATTCTGATCACCACTGTATGGGCAGCATTCTCCTGACTGATCACCAATGTAAGGGACATTCTTCCTACTGACCTCAAATGTAAGGAGCATTCTTCTTACTAACCACCAATGTAAGGAGCATTCTTCCCACTGACCCCCTTCTTATTGACCTCCAATGTAAGGAACATTCTTTCCACTGATTACCATTGTAAGGGGCATTCTCCCACTGACCACCCATGTAAGGGACATGCTTTCCATTTAATTTTACCAGAGGCCTTAAAATTATTTCAAGGGTTCCACTGGGGTAAAAAAGGTTGGGAATGACTGTTCCAAGCAGGCAAAATATAATTAAACAGTTATGGAATTCCGAGTTTTCAGGCTGAAATAAGAACTTACGGAGTGCCTATATTTACATAAAAGCCCGGTGGGCTTGGTTTATACCAGGGGTGGGGAACCTGCGGCTCTCCAGCTGTTGTAGAACTACATTTCCCATGAGGCATTGCAAGGCTGATGGATACAATTACTCCCAGAAGCATGGTGGGAAATGTAGTTCTACAACAGCTGGAGAGCCGCAGGTTCCCTACCCCTGGTTTATACAAACTGGAAAAAGTATGAGGGAGAACCTTTGTATATAGACTTGTAAGTTTGGAGAGGTATATTCCTATGAGCAATGTTCTTTGTAAACAAACATTAATTTGCTATACATAACTATTTATTTTTTATAACAGAGAACAAAAGTATTTTTTGTTTTTATTCTCTCGAAAATTGAACCTTTCCAGTTTTTCCAATGAAAATATTCATTCAGTCATAAAAAGATTCCCTGGGCAATTTCAGTATCACTCTAAACCTGGCCTTTGTCTTCAATAATGGAAACAGGAGAAAGAACATTCTTCAACATGACATAATTGTTTTCTTTTTCTTTTTTTTTTATCTTCCTAACATTTTGCCAGTGTTATGCTATTATTATGACCCGTCTACCTACTTAATAAAAAATGGAAAAAAACAGGCAGAGTTTAGCAATGATATATAGCATAGGATAGCAGGATGGAAAGTGATGACCTCTATAAATAGGCCTCTAAATGTGTTATATTTACTGGGATCCCATTATACTGTACTTTAAACTCATCACTTCAAAGCTCTGCGGTTTCCATGGTAACCCTCCCCCAGCTTGGTGGCATGACAGCTACGGCAAGAAGAGCCTGTGTCAGTTGTTGAAGAGGTATCCCATTACCATGGAAATGAGAGCTCCTCACTTCTAAATGTGCATTCCCTAACAATGTTCTCTTGTCCAAAGAAAAACTCACACTTACTACACTCACACCCTAATAAAGCGAAACTAATCGGGGTGATTACCACCGTTAGGTCTAATGAAACGTCATTCCGGTGGCTTTTATTCTACTTCGAGAACTAACTTTATTACTGCTCTAGCTGTTATAACTTTTAAGGTGTACGGAATCTAATTAGCAATGTTCCCTTTTAAGCATTTTAGCATTTTAAATATTGTTAACATTATATATAATTATATTATTTAACATAATATTAAATAGTTAACATTATATAAAGTACAGCTGCAACAGTTATCATAGTTGCCAGCATCAAAGCTAATCTGACATACGAAGTCAGACCATCATGATGTTGTAAATGCCTAAAACAAAAAAAAATTATATTTCTTTCATTGTCATACTTATGCTGAGCAACTTGCACTGAGAAATCAACAGTTTTTAAAACGATGCACATTTTCAAAGCTTTAGTAGAAAGCTTCATAGGTCTGGGAAAGCTTCATAGGTTGGGGAACTAAGTAACGCTGGCCATACACACATTATTATTTTTTTTTTTTTATCAGTCTGCAGGCTGAACAGATTCCACCATCCATGCTACACATCATGCATGGGTGAATCTACTGCTGCAGCTACTGTACTTGCTGTCAAAACACTTGAACTTTGGATGCAGCCACTGTTCACCTGACAATTTTTAGTCTGGCTCTTTCAATTTTGCAATCAAGCAAGGGGCAGCTGACTAAAGCCAACTCACTGAGATTATTTTGATGGGTTCACCAGGAACTGACCAAAACTATCTCCAGACATGGCAGTGGTCCTCAACCCCTGTCCTCGGGACCCACTAACAGGCCAGGTTTGCAAGATCACTGAAATACATCACAGGTGATATCATTTGCTGCTCAGTGATTGCAGTATTCTAGTCTGCATCTCCCCAAGGTAATACTAAAAATCTGGCCTGTTAGTGGGTCCTGAGGACAGGAGTTGAGAACCACTGAGACATGGCCAGCTTAAAACAGAAATGCACCCAAAAGGGGAACTTCTACTCACCCTCTTACCCCCTCTTAGGGTTGCCACCTCATCCCTTTAAACCCGAACACATGTGAATTACACAGGTTCTGAGGGTTTCCTCCCACACTCCAAAGTAGGGTTGCCACCTCATCCCTTTAAACCCGAACACATATGAATTACACAGGTTCTGAGGTCAATTTAATGCAGATAAGGCACCAAGTGAGTTTAATTGCCACCTTAATCAGCCACAGAGCCTGTGTAATTCATATGTGTTCGGTTTTAAAGGGATGAGGTGGCAACTCTACTCCAAAGACATGCTGGTAGGTAAATTAGATCTTGTCTAAATTGGCCCTAGTATATGTAAAAATGTAAGTTAGGGACCTTAGATTGTAAGCTCCTTGAGGGTAGGGACTGATGTGAATGTACAATATATATGTAAAGCGCTGCGTAAATTGAAAGCGCTATACAAGTACCTGAAATAAATAAATAAATCATTTAATACAGATAAGGCACTAAGTGAGTTTAATTACCACTTTAATCAGCCACAGAACCTGTGCAATTCATATGTGTTCGGGTTTAAAGGGATGAGGTGGCAACCTTCCCTCCTCCTCTGTCATATTTGGAAAGTTTTTTTTTGGAGGGGTGGGGAGCAGGTACCTAGGTTGACAGGTACCCACTACCACTAGGCGATCCAAGCAAAAGTTCTCCTCTCGGCTCCCTGGAGCCTTCTAAAACTTGCCACAGGTCTCAGAAGGCTGCAAGAACATTCACAAAGTGCAGCACTCATCGCAGATGTCACAGTCACCTGCTCACAGGTAAGATGCTGGTACCGGGGAACCAAAGACCAGAAAATAAACTGGCTGGGGCACTAGATCCTTGGACAATTAAAGCGGTAGTAAACGCATCCTGAAAAAAAAAATCCCTTGAAAAGCATTGACATAATGTGCTAGTATGCATTGCATACTAGCACTTTATGCAAGACTTACCTTAAAGCAAAGCCCTCCAGTGGCATGCTGTTACTGCTGACAGGGCTTCCATTTTCACCTGGTCTCCAGCTACATGAGTCAGCCAACGCTGACGTCACTCCCGTGCATGTGCGCAGGAATTCTAGTTTATGGCATGAGCTCTGAAGGTCCGGCACGGTATGCCGGACCTTCAGAGTGCATGTACCAGTAACGTCACCGGCTGCATACAGTGTCAATATCTCCTAAATGGTGCAAGTTTAGGAGACAGTCAATGTACCTACAGGTAAGCCTTATTATAAACTGAGTTTACTACAGCTTTGAGTGCATGTTTATTAAAAGTCAGAAGCTACAGTTTTTGTAGTTGCTAACTTTTACTTTTTAATGAAATGACTGAAGACCCTCTTTAAGGTCGGCCATAGACGGTTTGAATCTCGGTTGGTTCAGCAGGAACCGGCTGAGATTCAAAATGTGCATATGCAGGCTGAATGTGCCTAAGTTGATCGACCGATCAACCTGGGTACAACCAGCCTGCCAGATTTTACATACAATTATCGTTAGCGGTTAGTATAGCCGCTAGTGATAATCACTGTCTTCTCCCAGCAGGGAACACAATGGCTCACGGGGGGATTCCCCTGTCAGCACTGTCCGTGGTTGCAGAAAAGAAATTTGCTCAGTTTATGGCATGCCTAAGTATTGCCCTGGCCAGTGCAGATTACTGCTCAGAAAAGTACTGTTACATTGAAGCAGCAGACTAAACATTGAGATCCCTTTCACACTGGGATGTTTTACAGGTGTTTTAACACTAAAAATAGTGCCTGAAAAACTCCCCCCAATCCACCCCAATGTGCTTTCACACTGGGGCGGTGCGCTTGCAGGAGGGGAAAAAAGTCCTGCAAGCAGCATTTTTGGGGCAGTGCGGGTGCGCTGTATACACCACTCCTACACTGCTCCTGCCATTGAAATGAATGGCCAGCGCTCAACACCGCTTCGGAAGCACCGCGCGCCGGCACGCTTAACCCCTTTTTAACCCCTTCTTGGGGGTTAAAAGCACCTCGCTGCTGCCCAAATAGTGGTGCCAAAGCGCCACTATAACTCTTACAGACACGGTGCAAATAATGAAATGGTGATCTCCTGCATTTGGCACTTTTTTCCTACTGACAAAGGGAGGGGTAATTTACTAAAAAAATAGAGACAGTACACTTATGAATGTGCACTTAGCAAAGTGTACATTTAATTAAGCTGGATACACACTATCCAATTTTCTGTAGATTCTTTCCTTTAGATTTACCAAAACCATATAATATGAGGTCAAACCTTAGGAGTTTCAATTTGTATGCAATCAG
Source organism: Glandirana rugosa (assembly GCA_018402905.1). NCBI lineage: Eukaryota > Metazoa > Chordata > Amphibia > Anura > Ranidae > Glandirana > Glandirana rugosa. The sequence goes on along the minus strand of BLSH010248974.1, from coordinate 1,009,633 downwards.
GCAGGCCCTTGCACTGCATGGTTTTGGTAAATCTGAAGGAAATCTGACAACAAAAGTTGGATAGTGTGTATGGGGTCTAACTGTGTCAAGTCAATGTTAGCAAATAAAAAGGTGTACATGACTGGGTTAGTAACGTGGAAATGGTTCACATATTTGCTAACATGTGTTTACTAACATTTGCAAAGTTATTTTATATATATATCATTTTTATAAATGAACAGCCTCTACTTTAGTAAACCAACCCCATTCCATTGAAAACACGGTCTGGGACTCAATACAAATTTAAGTTACTATGATACTATGATAATATTTATTGATGTTGGAAATACCCCGAGGACAAGAATGCATTATATAAAAGTATCTATTTGCTTAAAGGAGAAGTACAGCCAAAGCTTGTTTGGCAGTACTTCTCCTTTGGATCACAAGAGCGCAGTTCGTTCTGCACTCCTGTTACCTGTTCTCAGCTAACAGCAGGCTGAAGCCTGCTGTCAGCTGATGACACAGAGCCAGTCTAGGCTGGGGAAATATCGCAACAATATGGTCGGGATCCACCCAGGAGCCTGGACCAGCAGCTGGCTCAGCCTCTCAGCAAGCCACTGAGAGCCTGAGTTAGCAGCTCCTGCCCCCTCTGCAGGCCATCACTCCAGTGAGCGTGGATGGGACAAAGCAGAGAGACACTGACTGAAAGTCACCAGCTCTCTTCTCACAGAGCACCGAGCGATCAGCGGTGTTTGATCGCTCAGTTCTCAGTCTCAGATGCAGCATCGGACTGATGTTCCTTCCACATAGGTAAGTATGATTTCTAAAAAAAAAAAAAACTTCTCTTTTAATTGGAAGCATTCAACTACCTTCTGTTTTTGGGCCCATTTTGCCAGGCTTCTCTTTGATTCAGGCAGGTTTTACACTCCCATACAAGTCTACAGAGAAGCAAAACCTTCCTGAAGCAGGCCAAAAGCAAGTAGAAGGAGGTCACCTGCAGGTCGAATTCTGAGGGTTCATGCACATGGTATTTTTGATGCTAGTGTAGAGTTCCCAGTGCTTTAGCACGCCTGGGGAGTCACATGTGCTGTGTACAGCCTGCCATACAAGTGAATGGCAGTGTGCTGCCGTACTTTTGTAAAGGTGATGCGTATTTGCGTTTGCATGCACAAGCATGAAAGTATGCATTTGGTAAATGCATCAAACATGCATGTGCATAAATCCTGAAGCAAAGAAGCAACAGCGTTAACAGGAGTACAGCCACATACATGGCATTTATCAGTCCCTAGGTGCACAAAACTGCTGGGATTGCTATTAAAAAAATGCCAATTTTAGTCCACGTGCATAAATCCTAAATGATCTGAAATCCAAACTGATGTCAAACTCATGCCATCGATACAAGCCCAAAGTCTGTGAACTCAGGCACGTAATAATAGTGTACTTGTACAGCGCTTGAAATGTGAAATCTGCCTGTAACTATACAGCTGGCCATAAAGATGTCATTGAATAGTTCCACCTATTATGATAAGATGATGAATAGACTTGTTTTTTGAACCTGGGCTGACATACTGGAAATAAGGCTAAGTTCATTTCAATTTTTGCTGGCCAAGGGGCAGTAAAAACATGTGGCTAATCCACATGTTTACTGCCCCGACCGCCCACTTGGATCTAATCACATTGCCAAAGCTACAACGCTTTGCAATATAGACTTGGCATGTTGAAATTTGCAAGTGCCACTTGCCATGCTTGCCCATTGAAGTCAATGAGACCACTCTGCAACTGTGTGCAAAACACTTGGCATGCGGTTGCAGCACAGTATTTCAATTTAAAATCCCATTGGAACCAGAAAAAAGTAGGTATTCAGGAAGTGGCAGTATTGCCTCCTGAACATTTGCAAACTGCCTTTCAGCTGCCTCTGAAAAATGAACCACCACAGAACACTTTTCAGCTGAGCGTTATGTGAAAAAGGCCTAAATGCCATCTGTTTGAGGAATATAATTCCATTCCTTACAGCAATTTTGTAGAAAGCTTCCCAGTCCCTTTTAGCCCCTCTCACCAGAAACTGACTGCTGGCTATGCTATATTGATACTTTGAAACATCTTTGGCTTGTAAGCCATGAATCTGCATGTAACAAGTTGAGTAATGTTTACTGACATATACATATCTGTAATCATTTATTTTCACATTGTTTGATTTCTTTTTACACCATTTCACATGACATGGGTGACATCACCATCCATTTCAAGGATGAAACCACACTCATGTATTAGTAATGACATCATCACACTATCTGTTGAGTGTGTGAGTATGTGCATGCATGTGTGTGTGTGTTTTTGTACATGCGTCCATGTTTATGTAGTGTAAACATGTAATAGAGTCAGCACTTTGTTATGTACACTCTAACAATAAAGTTCTCTTATTTACCATCTTTTTTTTTTTTTTTTGCTAGAAAATTACTTAGAACCCCCAAACATTATAAACATATATATATATATTTTTAGTGGAGGCCTTAAAGAATAAACTAGCGGTTGTTGCAATTTTTTTTGTCTCATGGTTTTTTGTGCAGCAACTTTTCAAACGCAGTTTTTTTTTAAATAAAAATACACTTTAATGAGTTAAAAATAAGAAAACAATATATAGCCCAATTCTTAAATAGATCATAGAAAGCCTTTTATTATGTGTTCAACAAGTGCAATAGCTGTCAATCCAGCCATAAATCCTGTAAGCTGATAATTTCCTGTGCTCTCTGGACTGTTATCAGTTATCATTGTTCCCTGCAATCTCCATGGACTACAAAACATAGAGATAAGAGGGAAGTGTTATGTAGCCCTAACACAGTGTTATGTAGTCCTCTTCTAAGGTGACAACGCTGCTCACTATGGTTGTCACCCTAGTAGAGGAAGTGAGTTAATGGCAGGATTACCAGGGAAAAATTGTCAAAAAATGAATAAAAGCTATTACAATGAAGGAATGGTAATCTGCAATACTACAATTTTGTTTTGGGGGGGGGGGGGGGTTAAGTATATAAATATAAACAGTATAGCTAAACCAAGGCAGTATAATTAAAAGCGTCACCAGTGCAGCAAAGAGATAACACTCTGTGAGCAGTGGATTACCAGGCAGAATTGTTGGCTCTTATAGCAGGACAGACCCTGTAAGCTCCTTTGTGTAGAAGTCCTAGAATGGGCTTGTGTAATGATAAGAGATCTTGGCATGTCTGAGCCTCATACATCCACTTGTGAATGGCTGGAATATGCTGGAACAGAATCAACCCTGCTCCCTGATCCTGCCTTCCCAGCAGGGGAACCTGAAGACACAGATCATGCCTGATCATCTACTTTGTGCTTTCCCTGTCATTAGGAGGCAATCTAGTGTACATGCTCTGAACTTATGCAAAGCAGGATGCCCTATGTAATCATGACAGAGTGTTCATGAGAGTGCATTGTTTACAATACAGCCAGCCTCATCAGAGGCACACAAGCACTGCAGGTCAGTAGGAGCCAGCAACAAATGGGTGCAGTAATTGGATGTGCTATCAATAGCCCTGCACACACAGCACTGTCATGATGAGGGTGATAATGATGATGAGCACTGCTGTCATTTAGCATTTCTCACCTTAGTGTGCAGGCTTCACTGTCATTGTCATGTGGAGGGGCAGCACTGGAGCCCAGGACAGCTCATCCTTCTGTAGAGTTTGGGAGGGATCCGATGGCAATCCTAGGGATCTGCTGGATTCATTCCTTGCTCACACCACATCCGTCTTCTGGGTCCCCATTCCAGCAATGCTGTACCGAGCTCAGCCCCCCACCTCTCCGATGACAGCAGCCAGGCTTTTGTCTTGTAGCAGTGCAGATTCCGATCAGGAGGATTATACACAGCATACACACTGTGCTGGGATGGGCTCACTCCGCACCACCTATTGTCTTCCTGGAGAGTTGTCTGATACAGGGGGTGTGTGAGCAAGGGAGCAGGAGATCAGCAGGCAGGTGCCTTCCAGGGATTGCAGGGGACTGCCTGTCACATACATCTCACTTCCTTCCTTCCTTCCTTCCTTCTCACTGGGGCTGCAGGGAGAGCTGGTGAGGTCATAGGAGGTGGGGAGAAGAGAATGGACTGCTTGTCACAGCTCTGCCTCTACTTCTGTGCATCCCAACACAGCTCAGACACAGCCCGGGATCCTCACTGCCATATACATCACACTGCACACACTGCCCAATACATCACACTGCACACACTGCCCAATACATCACACTGCACACACTGCCCTATACATCACACTGCACACACTGCCCTATACATCACACTGCACACACTGCCCTATACATCCCACTGCACACACTGCCCTATACATCACACTGCACACACTGCCCTATACATCACACTGCACTATACATCACACTGCACACACTGCCCTATACATCACACTGCACTATACATCACACTGCACACACTGCCCTATACATCCCACTGCACACACTGCCCTATACATCCCACTGCACACACTGCCCTATACAACACACTGCACACACTGCCCTATACATCACACTGCACACACTGCCCTATACATCACACTGCACACACTGCCCTATACATCACACTGCACTATACATCACACTGCACACACTGCCCTATACATCACACTGCACAAACTGCCCTATACATCACACTGCCCACACTGCCATATACATCCCACTGCACACACTGCCCTATACATCACACTGCACTATACATCACACTGCACACACTTCCCTATACACCCCACTGCACACACTGCCCTATACATCACACTGCACACACTGCCATATACAACACACTGCACACACTGCCCTATACAACACACTGCACACACTGCCATATACATCACACTGCCATATACATCACACTGCACACACTGTCATATACATCACACTGCCATATACATCACACTGCACACACTGCCCTATACATCACACTGCACACACTGCCATATACATCACACTGCCATATACATCACACTGCACACACTGCCATATACAACAAACTGTCATATACATCACACTGCACACACTGCCCTATACATCCCACTGCACACACTGCCCTATACATCACACTGCCCTATACATCACACTGCACACACTGCCCTATACATCACACTGCACACACTGCCCTATACATCACACTGCACTATACATCACACTGCACACACTGCCCTATACATCACACTGCACACACTGTCCTATACATCCCACTGCACACACTGCCCTATACATCACACTGCACACACTGCCCTATACAACACACTGCACACACTGCCCTATACATCACACTGCCATATACATCCCACTGCACACACTGCCCTATACATCACACTGCACACACTGCCCTATACATCACACTGCACACACTGCTCTATACATCACACTGCACTATACATCACACTGCACACACTGCCCTATACATCACACTGCACACACTGCCCTATACATCATCCTGCCCACACTGCCCTATACATCCCACTGCACACACTGCCTTATACATCACACTGCACTATACATCACACTGCACACACTTCCCTATACATCCCACTGCACACACTGCCCTATACATCACACTGCACACACTGCCATATACAACACACTGCACACACTGCCCTATACAACACACTGCCATATACATCACACTGCCATATACATCACACTGCACACACTGCCCTATACATCACACTGCACACACTGCCATATACATCACACTGCCATATACATCACACTGCACACACTGCCATATACAACAAACTGTCATATACATCCCACTGCACACACTGCCCTATACATCCCACTGCACACACTGCCCTATACATCACACTGCACTATACATCACACTGCACACACTGCCCTATACATCACACTGCACACACTGCCCTATACATCACACTGCACACACTGCCCTATACATCACACTGCACACGCTGCCCTATACATCACACTGCACTATACATCGCACTGCACACACTGCCCTATACATCACACTGCACACACTGCCCTATACATCCCACTGCACACACTGCCCTATACATCACACTGCACACACTGCCCTATACATCACACTGCACACACTGCCCTATACATCACACTGCACACACTGCCCTATACATCACACTGCACTATACATCACACTGCATACACTGCCCTATACATCACACTGCACTATACATCACACTGCACACACTGCCCTATACATCACAATGCACACACTGCCCTATACATCACAATGCACACACTGCCCTATACATCCCACTGCACACACTGCCCTATACATCCCACTGCACACACTGCCCTATACAACACACTGCACACACTGCCCTATACATCACACTGCACACACTGCCCTATACATCCCACTGCACACACTGCCCTATACATCACACTGCACACACTGCCCTATACATCACACTGCACTATATATCACACTGCACACACTGCCCTATACATCACACTGCACACACTGCCCTATACATCCCACTGCACACACTGCCCTATACATCACACTGCACTATACATCACACTGCACACACTTCCCTATACATCCCACTGCACACACTGCCCTATACATCACACTGCACACACTGCCATATACATCACACTGCCATATACATCACACTGCCATATACATCACACTGCACACACTGCCATATACAACAAACTGTCATATACATCACACTGCCATATACATCACACTGCACACACTGCCCTATACATCACACTGCACTATACATCACACTGCACACACTGCCCTATACATCACACTGCAATATACATCACACTGCACACACTGCCATATACAACACACTGCCCTATACATCACACTGCACACACTGCCATATACATCGCACTGCCATATACATCACACTGCACACACTGCCCTATACATCACACTGCACACACTGCCATATACATCACACTGCACACACTGCCATATACATCACACTGCACACACTGCCATATACATCACACTGCAATATACATCACACTGCACACACTGCCATATACAACAAACTGTCATATACATCACACTGCCATATACATCACACTGCACACACTGCCCTATACATCACACTGCACTATACATCACACTGCACACACTGCCCTATACATCACACTGCAATATACATCACACTGCACACACTGCCATATACATCACACTGCCATATACATCACACTGCACACACTGCCATATACATCACACTGCCATATACATCACACTGCACACACTGCCCTATACATCACACTGCACACACTGCCATATACATCACACTGCAATATACATCACACTGCACACACTGCCATATACAACAAACTGTCATATACATCACACTGCCATATACATCACACTGCACACACTGCCCTATACATCACACTGCACTATACATCACACTGCACACACTGCCATATACATCACACTGCCATATACATCGCACTGCACACACTGCCCTATACATCACACTGCACACACTGCCATATACATCACACTGCACACACTGCCATATATGTCCCACTGCACACACTGCCATATTCATCACACTGCCCTATACATCACACTGCACTATACATCATACTGCACACACTTCCCTATACATCCCACTGCACACACTGCCATATACAACACACTGCACACACTGCCCTATACATCACACTGCACACACTGCCATATACATCACACTGCCATATACATCACACTGCACACACTGCCATATACATCACACTGCCATATACATCACACTGCACACACTGCCCTATACATCACACTGCCATATACATTACACTGCACACACTGCCCTATACATCACACTGCCCTATACATCACACTGCACACACTGCCCTATACATCACACTGCAATATACATCACACTGCACACACTGCCATATACAACACACTGCCCTATACATCACACTGCACACACTGCCCTATACATCACACTACATACACTGCCATATACATCACACTGCACACACTGCCATATACATCACACTACACACACTGCCATATACATCACACTGCACACACTGCCGTATACAACAAACTGCCATATATATCACACTGCACACACTGCCCTATACTTCACACTGCACACACTGCCCTATACATCACACTGCCATATACATCACACTGCACACACTGCCCTATACATCACACTGCACTATACATCACACTGCACGCACTGCCCTATACATCACACTGCACACACTGCCCTATACATCACGCTGCACACACTGCCCTATACATCACACTGCCATATACAACACACTGCACACACTGCCCTATACATCACACTGCCCTATACATCACACTGCCCTATACATCACACTGCACCACACACGTCACACTACATATCCCGTCACACTACATATCCCGTCACACTACATATCCCGTC
>BLSH010248974.1:972645-991456 GCA_018402905.1 Glandirana rugosa | reverse complement strand
ACGTCACATTACACATACCGTCACACACGCGTCACACTACACATACCGTCACACTACACATACTGTAACACACATCACACAACACATACCATCACATACGTTACCTTACACCACACATACCGTCACACACGGCACATACCGTCACACTACATATACCGTCACACTCGTCACATTACACATATCGTCACTACACGACACACTAGACATACCGTCACGTTACACATACCGTCACACTACACATACCGTCACACTACACATACCGTTACACAACCCATACCGTTACACTAACACATCCCACTGTCATACAGTTCACACTGCACACACTGCCATACACATCACACTGCTATACACATCGCACTGCTATACACTTTTCACTGCACACACTGCCATACACATTATACTACCATACCCAACACACTGCCATACACATCACATTGCCATACCCAACACATTGCCATACACATCACACTGCCATACACATCACACTGCCATACACATTGCACTGCCATACAGATCACACAGCACATCACTGCTATACACATTACACTGCTCACACTGCCATATACATCACACTGCCATACACGGCACACACTGCCATACACACCACATTCCATTGCATACACTACCATACACAACACACTACACACAATGTCATACACATCACACTGCCATACACATCACACTGCGCACACACTGCCATACACATTACACTGCACATACTGCCAGACACATACTGCCATACACATCACACTGCACACAGTGTCATATACATTACACTGCGCACACTGCCATTCACAACTCACTGCACATACTACCATGCACAACACACTGCACACAGCCATACACATTGCACTGCTCTCACTGCCATAAACATCACACTTCCATTACTTCACACTGCACACACTGTCATCATACTGCCTTACATCATACTGCCTTACACATCACACTGCCATAAACATCACCCTGCTTACACTGCTATGCACTTCACACTGCACTCACACCACACTGCCATACACATCACACTCCCATACGCAACACACTGCACACACTACCATACACATCACACTGCACACACTGCATTACACATAACACTGCCATACACATTACACTGCACAAACTACCATACACTTCACACTGCCATACAAAACTCACTGCACACACTGCATACACAACACAATGCTATACACTTCACACTGTGCACACTGCCATACACATCACACTGCACACACTGTCAGACTCATCACACTGCCAGACACATCACACTGCACATGCACGCAGTGGGATGTGTATGACAGTGTGCAGTGTGATGTGTATTACAGTGTATGTGATGTGTATTACATTGTGTGCAGTGTGATGTGTATGGCAGTACGTTCAGTGTGATGTGTATGGCAGTGGGTGCAGTGTGATGTGTATACACTGCCATACACATCAGACTGCAAACACTGACATAAGCATCTCACTGCACACATTGTCATGCACATCAAACTGCACACACTGCCATACACATCAAACTGCACACAATGTCAGACACATCACACTGCACACACTGCCACCCTCTTCATGCTGCCATACACATCACATCGCGCACACTGTCTGACAGATCACATTGCACACATTGCCATACACATCACGCCTTGCCATACACGTCACACTGCCATACACAACACACTGCCATGCACATCACACTACACACATTGTCATACACATCATGCTTGCAGTGTGATGAATATTACAGTGTGTGCTGTGTGATGTGTATTACAGTATGTGTGATGTGTATTACAGTGTGCTCAATGTGATGTGTATGGCAGTGCGTTCAGTGTGATGTGTATGGCAGTGGGTGCAGTGTGATGTGTATACACTGCCATACACATCAGACTGCAAACACTGACATAAGCATCTCACTGCACACACTGTCATGCACATCAAACTGCACACACTGCCATACACATCAAACTGCACACAATGTCATACACATCACACTACACACACTGCCATACACATCTTACTGCCATACACATCACACTGCACATGCTGTCATACACATTACACTGTACACACTGCCATACACATCACACTACACATACTGCCCGACACATCACACTGCCATACATATCACACTACACACACTGCCAGACACATCACATTGTAATACATACCATACTACTCAAACTGCAATACACATGTTACTGCCATACACATCACACCGCACACACTGTCATACATATTACACTGCACACACTGCCATACACATCACCCTTTTTTTACAAATCACACTGCCATACACATCACACTGCACACACTGCCCAACATATCGCATTGCCATACATATCACACTGCCCACGCTGCCAGGATTATCACACTGTAATAGACATCACACTGTCATACACATCACACTGCACACACTGCCATACACATGACACCGGCATACACTTCACACTGCACCCACTGCCCAACACATCACTACACGCACTGTCATACACTGCTGTACACATCACACTGCACACACTGTCATACACATCACACTGCACGCACTGCCATACACATCATACTGCCATGCACATCACACTGCACACACTGCCATATATATTACACTGCACACACTGCCATACACATCACACTGCACACACTGCCATACACATCATACTGCCATACATAACTCACTGCACACACTGCCATACACATCACACTGCCATACACATAACACTGCACACAGTGCCAGACACATCACACTGTCATACACATCACACTGCACACACTGTCATCCTCTTCACTCTGCCATACACATCCCACTGTCAGACACATCACACTGCACATGCTGCCAGACACATCAGACTGCACACACTGTCATACACATCACACTGCACACACTGCCATCCGTATCACACTGCACACACTGCCATACACATCACACTGCACACAATTCCATACACACCACACTGCTCACACTATCATACACATCACACTGTCATACACTTCACACTGCACACACTGCCATACACATCACACTGCCAGACACATAATACTGTCATACACATCACACTGCACATACTGTCATTCTCTTCATGCTGCATACACATCACACTGCATACACCGCAATACAATACACACTGCCATACACATCACACTTCCAGACACGTCACACTGTCATACACTGTATACACATCCCACTGCATACACTGCAATACAATACACACTCAGACACATCACACTGTCATACAAATCACACTGCACACACTGTCAGACACATCACACTGTCATACACATCACACTGCACACACTGCCATCCTCTTCATGCTGCCATACACATCACACTGTGAGAAACATCACACTGCACACACAAGCAGTGTGATGTGTATAGCAGTGGGTGCAGTGTGATTTGTATTACAGTGTGTGTGATGTGTATACACGGCCATACACATCAGGTGGCAAACACTGACATACGCATCACACTGCACACATTGTCATGCACATCAAACTGCACACACTGTTATACACATGACACTACACACCCTGTCATGCACATCTTACTGCTATACACATCAAACTGCAGACACTGCCAGACACATCAGACTACACACACTGCCAGGCACATCACACTGCCCAACACATCATGCTGTAATACATATCACACTACACACACTACCAGACACATCATACTGTAACAAACATCACACTACCTTACACATCACACTGCACACAATGCCATGCACATCACACTGCCATACACAGCACACTGCACACATTGTCATACACATCACACTGGCATACACAACACACTGCCATGCAAATCACACTGCACAAATTGTCATACACATCACGCACGCAGTGGGATGTGTATGGCAGTGTGTGCAGTGTGATGTGTATTGCAGTGTGTGTGATGTGTATTACAGTGTGTGCAGTGTGATGTGTATGGCAGTGCGTTCAGTGTGATGCATATGGCAGTGGGTGCAGCGTGATGTGTATATACTGCCATACACATCAGACTGCAAACACTGACATAAGCATCTCACTGCACACATTGTCATGCACATCAAACTGCACACACTGCCATACACATCAAACTGCATGCAATGTCAGACACATCACACTGCACACACTCTTCACCCTCTTCATGCTGCCATACACATCACACTGCCAGACACATCACATCGCACACACTGTCTGACAGATCACATTGCACACATTGCCATACACATCACGCCTTGCCATACACATCACACTGCCATACACAACACACTGCCATGCACATCACACTACACACATTGTCATACACATCATGCTTGCAGTGTGATGAGTATTACAGTGTGTGCTGTGTGATGTGTATTACAGTATGTGTGATGTGTATTACAGTGTGCTCAGTGTGATGTGTATGGCAGTGCGTTCAGTGCGATGTGTATGGCAGTGGGTGCAGTGTGATGTGTATACACTGCCATACACATCAGACTGCAAACACTGACATAAGCATCTCACTGCACACATTGTCATGCACATCAAACTGCACACACTGCCATACACATCAAACTGCCCACAATGTCATACACAACACACTACACACAATGTCATACACATCACACTGCCATACACATCACACTGCACACACTGCCAGACACATACTGCCATACACATCACACTGCACACAGTATCATACACATAAAACTGCGCTAACTGCCATTCACAACTCACTGCACACACTGCCATACACATCACACTGCACATACTACCATGCACAACACACTGCACACAGCCATACACATTGCACTGCTCTCACTGCCATAAACATCACACTTCCATTACTTCACACTGCACACACTGTCATCATACTGCCTTACACATCACACTGCCATAAACATCACCCTGCTTACACTGCCATATACTTCACACTGCACACACTGCCATACACATCACACTGCTATACCCAAGACACTGTCATACACATCACACTGCCCTACACATCACACTGTCATACAGTTCACACTGCACACACTGCCATACACATCACACTGCTATACACATCGCACTGCTATACACTTTTCACTGCACACACTGCCATACACATTACACTACCATACCCAGCACACTGCCATACACATCACATTGCCATACCCAACACATTGCCATACACATCACACTGCCATACACATTGCACTGCCATACAGATCACACAGCACATCACTGCTATACACATTACACTGCTCACACTGCCATAGACATCACACTGCCATACACTGCACACACTGCCATACACACCACATTCCATTGCATACACATTCATACACATTACGCTGCCATACACAACACACTACACACAATGTCATACACATCACACTGCCATACACATCACACTGCACACACTACCATGCACATTACACTGCACACATTGCCAGACACATACTGCCATACACATCACACTGCACACAGTGTCATATACATCACACTGCGCACACTGCCATTCACAACTCACTGCACAGACTGCCATACACATCACACTGCACATACTACCATGCACAACACACTGCACACAGCCATACACATTGCACTGCTCTCACTGCCATAAACATCACACTTCCATTACTTCACACTGCACACACTGTCATCATACTGCCTTACATCATACTGCCTTACACATCACACTGCCATAAACATCACCCTGCTTACACTGCTATGCACTTCACACTGCACTCACACCACACTGCCATACGCAACACACTGCACACACTACCATACACATCACACTGCACACACTGCATTACACATAACACTGCCATACACATTACACTGCACAAACTACCATACACTTCACACTGCCATACAAAACTCACTGCACACACTGCATACACAACACAATGCTATACACTTTACACTGTGCACACTGCCATACACACCACACTGCACACACTGTCAGACTCATCACACTGCCAGACACATCACACTGCACATGCACGCAGTGGGATGTGTATGACAGTGTGCTGTGTGATGTGTATGTGATGTGTATTACAGTGTGTGCAGTGTGATGTGTATGGCAGTACGTTCAGTGTGATGTGTATGGCAGTGGGTGCAGTGTGATGTGTATACACTGCCATACACATCAGACTGCAAACACTGACATAAGCATCTCACTGCACACATTGTCATGCACATCAAACTGCACACACTGCCATACACATCAAACTGCACACAATGTCAGACACATCACACTGCACACACTGCCACCCTCTTCATGCTGCCATACACATCACATCGCGCACACTGTCTGACAGATCACATTGCACACATTGCCATACACATCACGCCTTGCCATACACGTCACACTGCCATACACAACACACTGCCATGCACATCACACCACACACATTGTCATACACATCATGCTTGCAGTGTGATGAATATTACAGTGTGTGCTGTGTGATGTGTATTACAGTATGTGTGATGTGTATTACAGTGTGCTCAGTGTGATGTGTATGGCAGTGCGTTCAGTCCGATGTGTATGAAAGTGGGTGCAGTGTGATGTGTATACACTGCCATACACATCAGACTGCAAACACTGACATAAGCATCTCACTGCACACACTGTCATGCACATCAAACTGCACACACTGCCATACACATCAAACTGCACACAATGTCATACACATCACACTACACACACTGCCATACACATCTTACTGCCATACACATCACACTGCACATGCTGTCATACACATTACACTGTACACACTGCTATACACATCACACTGCACATGCTGCCCGACACATCACACTGCCATACATATCACACTACACACACTGCCAGACACATCACACTGTAATACACACCATACTACACAAACTGCAATACACATGTTACTGCCATACACATCACACCGCACACACTGCCATACACATTACACTGCACACACTGCCATACACATCACCCTTTTTTTACAAATCACACTGCCATACACATCACACTGCACACACTGCCCAACATATCGCATTGCCATACATATCACACTGCCCACGCTGCCAGGATCATCACACTGTAATAGACATCACACTGCAGACACTGCCATACACATCACACCGGCATACACTTCACACTGCACCCACTGCCCAACACATCACTACACGCACTGTCATACACTGCTGTACACATCACACTGCACACACTGTCATACACATCACACTGGACGCACTGCCATACACATCACACTGCACATACTGCCATGCACATCACACTGTCATATATATTACACTGCACACACTGCCATACACATCACACTGCACACACTGCACACACTGCCATACACATCATACTGCCATACATAACACTGCACACACTGCCATACACATCACACTGCCATACACATAACACTGCACACAGTGCCAGACACATCACACTGTCATACACATCACACTGCACACACTGTCATCCTCTTCACTCTGCCATACACATCCCACTGTCAGACACATCACACTGCACATGCTGCCAGACACATCAGACTGCACACACTGTCATACACATCACACTGCCATCCGTATCACACTGCACACACTGCCATACACATCACACTGCACACAATTCCATACACACCACACTGCTCACACTGTCATACACATCACACTGTCATACACTTCACACTGCACACACTACCATACACATCACACTGCCAGAAACATAATACTGTCATACACATCACACTGCACATACTGTCATTCTCTTCATGCTGCATACACATCACACTGCATACACCGCAATACAATACACACTGCCATACACATCACACTTCCAGACACGTCACACTGTCATACACTGTATACACATCCCACTGCATACACTGCAATACAATACACACTGTCAGACACATCACACTGTCATACAAATCACACTGCACACACTGTCAGACACATCACACTGTCATACACATCACACTGCACACACTGCCATCCTCTTCATGCTACCATACACATCACACTGTGAGAAACATCACACTGCACACACAAGCAGTGCGATGTGTATAGCAGTGGGTGCAGTGTGATGTGTATTACAGTGTGTGTGATGTGTATACACGGCCATACACATCAGGCGGCAAACACTGACATACGCATCACACTGCACACATTGTCATGCACATCAAACTGCACACACTGTTATACACATCACACTACACACCCTGTCATACACATCTTACTGCCATACACATCAAACTGCAGACACTGCCATACACATCACACTGCACACACTGCCAGACACATCAGACTACACACACTGCCAGACACATCACACTGCCCAACACATCATGCTGTAATACATATCACAATACACACACTACCAGACACATCATACTGTAACAAACATCACACTACCATACACATCACACTGCACACATTGCCATGCACATCACACTGCACACACTGCCATACACAGCACGCTGCACACATTGTCATACACATCACACTGTCATACACAACACACTGCCATGCAAATCACACTGCACAAATTGTCATACACATCACGCACGCAGTACACATCAATAATAATAATACACATCACACATCAATAATAATAATACACATCACACTGTCATACTTATCCCACTGCACACACTGCCATACACTTCACACTGCACCCACTGCCCAAAGCATCACTGCACACACTGCCGTACACATCACACTGCACACACCGCAATACACATCACACTGCACACACTGCACTGCACATCACACTGCACGCACTGCCAGACACATCACACTGTCATATTATTCACACTGCCATACACATCACACTGCACACACTGCCGTACATATCACACTGCATACACTGCCACACACATCACACTATCGTTCTATTCACACTCTAGTACACATCACACTGCCATAAATATCTCACTATAATACTATTCACACTGCCATACACATCACACAGTGCACACAGCTATGCACATCCCACTGAAACACTGACATGCAGATCACACTATCATACTATTCACATGCCATACACATCACACTGCTCACACTGCCATACTCATCACACTGCAAACAATGCCATACACATCACACTGCAGCACTGTCATATAGATCACACTATCACACTATTCACGCTGCCATACATATCACACTGCAACACTGCCATACAGATCACACTATCATACTATTCACAGTGCCATTCACTTCACAATGTCATACTATTCACACTATCATGCTATTCACACTGCCGTCCACATTATGCTGTCATACTAGTCACACAGCCATGCACATCACACTGCCATACAGATCACACTGCACACACTGCCATACACATCACACTGCCATACACATCACACCGCACACACTGTTATACACATTACACCGCACACACTGCCATACACATCACAATTTTTTTACAAATTACACTGACATACACATCACACTGCACACACTCTGCCAGACACATCACACTCTAATAGACATCACATTGTCATACACATCACACTGCACACACTGCCACACACATCACTTTTTTTACAAATCACAGACACGTCACACTGCCATACACATCACACTGCACACTCTGCCATACACCGCACACTGCACACACTGTCATACACATCACACTACACACACTGCCATACACATGCTACTGCCATACACATCACTCCACACACACTGTTATACACATTACACTGCACACACTTCCAGGCAAATCACACTGTCATACACATCACACTGCCCAACACATCACTGCACACACTTCTATACACATTACCCTACACACACTGCCATGCCCATCACATTGCACACACTGCCATACATAGCACACTGCACACACTGTCATACACATCACACTACACACACTGCCATACACATGTTACTGCCATACACACCACTCCACACACACACTGTTATACACATTACACTGCACACACTGCCATACATATTCACTTTTTTTTACAAATCATACTGCCATACACATCACACTGCACACACTGCCAGACACATCACACTGCCACACACTTCGCACTGCACCCATTGCCCAACACATCACTGCACACACTGCCATACACATCACACTGCACACACTGCCATGTCCATCACACTGCACACACTGTCATACACATCACACTGCTCACACTGCCAGACACATCACACTGTCATATTATTCGCACTGCCATACACATCACTCTGCACACACTGCCTTACATATCACGCTGCATACACTGCCATAAACATTACACTGCACACATGGTCATACTATTCACATTGCCATACACATCACAATGCATACACTGCCATACACATCGCATTGCACACACTGCTATACATATTACACTGCACACACTCCCACACTATCACACTATCA
Organism: Glandirana rugosa; assembly: GCA_018402905.1. Classification (NCBI taxonomy): domain Eukaryota; kingdom Metazoa; phylum Chordata; class Amphibia; order Anura; family Ranidae; genus Glandirana; species Glandirana rugosa. The sequence continues at coordinate 981,141 of BLSH010248974.1, read as the reverse complement.
TTCTATTCACACTGTAGTACACATCACACTGCCATAAATATCTCACTAGAATACTATTCACCCTGCCATACATATCACACTGTGCACACAGCCATACACATCCCACTGAAACACTGCCACACAGATCACACTATCATACTATTCAAGCTGCCATACACATCACACTGCACACACTGTCATACTCATCACACTGCACACACTGCCATACACATCACACTATAGCACTGTCATATAGATCACACTATTCATGCTGCCATACATATCACACTGCAACACTACCATACAGATCACACTATTATACTATTCACAGTGCCATTCACTTCACAATGTCATACTATTCACACTATCATGCTATTCACATTGCCATCCACATTATTCTGTCAGACTAGTCACACAGCCATGCACATCACACTGCCATATCCATCACACTGCACACACTGCCGTACACATCACACCGCACACACTGCCACACAGCACACAATGCCATACACATCACACTGCACACACTTCCAGACACATCACACTCTAATAGACATCACACTACACACTGCCATACATATCACACCACACACACTGTTATACACCCTACACTGCACACACTCCCATACACTTCACAATTTGTTTTACAAATCACACTGCCATACACATCACACTGCACACACTGCCAGACACATCACACTCTAATAGACATCACACTGTCATACACATCACACTGCACACACTGCCATATAAATCACACTGCACGCACGGTTATACACATTACACTGCACACATGGTCATACTATTCACATTGCCATACACATCACAATGCACACACTGCCATACACATCACATTGCACACGCTGGCGAAAAACATTACACTGCACACACTGCCACACACATAACACTATCATACTATTCACACTGTAGTACACATCACACTGCCATAAATATCTCACTATAATACTTTCCACGCTGCCATACACATCACACTGTGCACACAGCCATACACATTCCACTGAAATATGTGCAGATCACACTATCATACTATTCACACTGCCATTCTCATCACACTGCACACACTGCCATTCTCATCACACTGCACACACTGCCATACACATCACCCTACAGCACTGTCAAATAGATCACACTGTCACACTATTCACACTACCATACACATCACACTGCAACACTGCCATACAGATCACACTATCATACTATTTACAGTACCCTTCACTTTACAATGTCATACTAATCACACTATCATGCTATTCACACTGCCATCCACATTATGTTGTCATACTAGTCACACAGCCATGCACATCACACTGCCATACACATCACATTGCACACACTGCCATACACATCACACTGCCATACACATCACACTACACACACTGTTATACACATTACATTGCACACACTGCCATACACATCACCCTTTTTTTACAAATCACACTGCCATACAATACACACTGCCATACACATCACACTGCCAGACACATCACACTGTCATACACATCACACTGCACACACTGTTATCCTCTTTATGCTGCCAGACACATCAAACTGCCAGACACATCACACCGCACACATGGCCAGGCAGATCACATTGCACACATTGCCATACACATCACACTGCGCACATTGCCATACACATCACACTGCCAAAAAAACAAACTGCCATACACATCACACTGCACACATTGCCATACACATCACACTGCCATACACAATGCACTGCCATGCAAATCACACTGCACACATTGTCATACACATCCCGCACGCAGTTGGATGTGTATGGCAGTGTGTGCAGTGTGATGTGTATTACAGTGTGTGTGATGTGTATTACATTGTGTGCAGTGTGATGTGTATTACAGTGTGTGCAGTGTGATGTGTATGGCAGTGCGTTCAGTGTGATGTGTATGGCAGTGGGTGCAATGTGATGTGTATACACTGCCATACACATCAGACTGCACACATTGTCATGCACATCAAGCTGCAAACACTGTCATACACATCACACTACACCTACTGCCATACACATCTTACTGCCATACACATCACACTGCACACACTGCCATACACATCAGTTTTTTTTACAAATCACACTGCCATACACATCACACTGCACATACTGCCATACACATCACACTGCCCAACACATCACACTGCCATACATATCACACTGCACACACTGCCAGACACATCACACTGTAATACACATCATACTGTCATACACATCACACTGCCATACACATCACACTGCACAGATTGCCATACACATCACAATGCACACACTGCCATACACAGCACACTGCACACACTGTTATACACATCACACTACACACACTGCCATATACATGTTACTGCCATACACATCACTCCACACACACTGTTATACACATTACACTGCACACACTGCCATACACATCACAATTTTTTTTTACAAATCACACTGCCATACACATCACACTGCATCCACTGCCAGACACATCACACTCTAATACACATCACACTGCACACACTACATACACTTCACACTGCACCCACTGCCCAACACATCACTGCACACACTGCTGTACTCATCACACTGCACACATTGCCATACCCATCACACTGCACACACTGTCATACACATCACACTGCACACACTGCAATACACATCACACTGCACACACTGCCAGACACATCACACTGTCATGTTATTCACACTGCCATACGCATCACACTGCCCACACTGCCATACATATCACACTGCATACACCGCCATACACATTACACTGCACACACGAGCATACTATTCACATTGCCATACACATCACAATGCACACACTGCCATACACATCACACTATCATACTAGTCACATTGTAGTACACATCACACTGCCATAAATATCTCACTTCAATACTATTCACACTGCCATACACATCACACTATGCACACAGCCATACACATCCCACTGAAACACTGCCATACACATCACACTGCACACACTGCCACACACACATCACACTATCATACTATTCACACTGTAGTACACATCACACTGCCATAAATATCTCACTATTATATTATTCACGCTGCCATACATATCACACTGCAACACTGCCATACAGATCGCATTGCAACACTGCCATACATATCACGCTATCATACCTTTTCACAGTTTCATTCACTTCACAATGTCATACTATTCACACTATCATGCTATTCACACTGCCATCCACATTATGCTGTCATACTAGTCACACAGCCATGCACATAACACTGTCATACACATCACATTGCACACACTGCCATACACATCACACCACACACACTGTTATACACATTACATTGCACACACTGCCATACACATCACCATTTTTTTTACAAATCACACTGCCATACAATACACACTGCCATACACATCACACTGCCAGACACATCACACTGTCATACACATCACACTGCACACACTGCTATCCTCTTTATGCTGCCAGATACATCACACTTCCAGACACATCACACTGCATACATGGTCAGGCAGATCACATTGCACACATTGCCATACACATCACACTGCACACATTGCCATACACATCACACTGCCATACACAATGCACTGCCATTCAAATCACACTGCACACATTTTCATACACATCACACTATCATACTATTTACACTGCCATACACAACACACTGCACACACTGCCATACATATCACACTGCCATACACATCACACTGCACAACTGCCATACACATCACTCTATCATACTATTTACACAGCCATACAAAGCACACTGCACACACTGCTATACACATCACACTATTATATTATTCACAGTGCCATACACATCACATTGCACACACTGCCATACAGATCACACTATCATACTAGTCACACCACCATATACATCACAATGTCATACACAGCACACTGCCATATACATCACGCTGCACACACTGCCATACAGATCACACTAACATACTATTCACACTGCCATACACATCACACTGTCATACTCAACACACTGCCATACATATCACACTGCATACACCGCCATACACATTACACTGCACACACGGTCATACTATTCACATTGCCATACATATCACAATGCATACACTGCCCTACACATCACAATGCACACTCTGCCCTACACATCACACTGCACACACTGCCACACACATCACACTATCATACTATTCAAACTGTAGAACACATCACACTGCCATAAATATCTCACTATAATACTATTCACACTGCCATACACATCACACTATGCACACAGCCATACACATCCCACTGAAACACTGCCATACACATCACACTGCACACACTGCCACACTCATCACACTATCATAATATTCACACTGTAGTAAACATCACACTGCCATAAATATCTCACTATCATATTATTCACACTGTCATACACATCACACTGCACACACGGCCATACTCATCACACTGCACACTCTGCCATACACATCGCACTACAGCCCTGTCATACAGATCACACTATCACACTATTCACACTGCCATACATATCACACTGCAACACTGCCATACAGATCACACTGCAACACTGCCATACAGATCACACTATCATACCTTTTCACAGTTTTATTCACTTCACAATGTCATACTATTCACACTATCATGCTATTCACACTGCCATCCACATTATGCTGTCATAGTAGTCACACAGCCATGCACATCACACTGCCATACACATCACACTGCACACATTGCCATACACATCACAGTGCACACACTGCCATACACAGCACACTGCACACACTGATATACACATCACACTACACACACTGCCATACACATGTTACTGCCATACACATCACTCCACACACACTGTTATACACATTACACTGTATACACATCACCATTTTTTTTACAAATTACACTGCCATACACATCACACTGCACACACTGCCAGACACATCACACTCTAATACACATCACACTGTTATACACATCACACTGCACACACTGCCATACACTTCACACTGCACCCACTGCCCAACACATCATTGCACACACTGCTGTACACATCACACTGCACACACCGCCATACCCATCACACTGCACACACTGCAATACACATCACACTGCACACACTGCCAGACACATCACACTGTCATGTTATTCACACTGCCATACGCATCACACTGCACACACTGCCATACATATCACACTTCATACACCGCCATACACATTACACTGCACACAGGGTCATACTATTCACATTGCCATACACATCACAATGCACACACTGCCATACACATCACAATGCACACACTGCCATACACATCACACTGCACACACTGCCACACACATCACACTATCATACTATTCACACTGTAGTACACATCACACTGCCATAAATATCTCACTATAATACTATTCACACTGCCATACACATCACACTATGCACACAGCCATACACATCCCACTGAAACACTGTCATACACATCACACTGCACACACTGCCACACACACATCACACTATCATACCATTTACACTGTAGTACACATCACACTGCCATAAATATCTCACTATCATATTATTCACACTGTCATACACATCACACTGCACACACTGCCATACTCATCACACTGCACACACTGCCATACACATCGCACTACAGCCCTGTCATACAGATCATACTATCACACTATTCACACTGCCATACATATCACACTGCAACACTGCCATACAGATCACATTGCAACACTGCTATACAGATCACACTATCATACATTTTCACAGTTTCATTCACTTCACAATGTCATACTATTCACACTATCATGCTATTCACACTGCCATCCACATTATGCTGTCTTACTAGTCACACAGCCATGCGCATCACACTGTCATACACATCACACTTCACACACTGCCATACACATCACACTGCACACACTGCCATACACATCACACTGCACACACTGCCATACACATCACACTGCACAATTGCCATACACATCACACTATCATACCATTTACACTGCCATACACCTCACACTGCACACACTGCCATACACATCACACTGCCATACACATTACACTGCACAACTGCCAGACTCATCACTATATCATACTATTTACACAGCCATACAAATCACACTGCACACACTGCTGTACACATCACATTATGATATTATTCACAGTGCCATACACATCACATTGCACACACTGCCATACAGATCACACTATCATACTATTCACACCACCATACACATCACACTGTCATACACAACACACTGCCATATACATCACACTGCACACACTGCCATACAGATCACACTAACATACTATTCACACTGCCATACACATCACACTGTCATACTCAACACACTGCCATATACATCACACTGCACACTCTGCCATACAGGTCACATTATCATACTATTTACACTGCCATACACATCACATTGTGATACACAACACACTGTCATATACTTCACACTGCACACACTGCCATACAGATCACACTATCATACAGAGTAACCACTTACATTAATGTGTGCCCAGCAGAAGAATCCCCCCTTTCATCCATTTGTGCCTGGAGTGCCTGGTTGGGTGTCCCCCATTATATCTAGGAGTGCCCAGCAGAATCCCCCCTTATATCCATGAGTGCCCAGCAGAGCCCCCTTTACATCCACGACTTCCCAGCAGAGTCCTGCTTTCTATCCATGTGTTCCCAGAAGATGAATCACCCCTTAAATCTAGGAGTGCCTGGCAGTCCCCCTTACATTCAGGAGTTCCCAGCAGAGTCTCCCCTTACTGTACATCCACAAGTGGCTAACAGAGCCCCCTCCTCATATCCAAGAGTGCCCAGCAGAAGAGCCCCCCCTTACATCCAGGAGTGCCTGACAGAGACTCCCCTTACATGTGTAACCAGCAAAGTCCTTTCTCTCACTCACTGATCACCATCTATAGCAATGTAAGGTGACGCTACACTGACCACTAATTTAAAGGGTCACTTCACTTACCACCAATGTAACGGAGAACGTTTACACTGACCACCATAGAAAGTAGGTATTTTTCCTATGACCAATGTAAGAGAACACTGCAATTTTCACTGTCTGTATTTTTTTTTTGGCCATTATTATTATTATTATTTTGTTTACTTTCATTATAATTACAGAAATGTATTTTACTGTGTAGTACAGGCCACATTCCTTATTCTTATGTAGCAACTTAGTGTTCACGTTAATGAACTGTGAGCTACAGCCAATTATTAGCAGGGGTTCCAAAAAGCCTGAAAGTTCTGTGAAGGGTACCTTCCTGTGAAAAGGTATAGATAGGCTGCCCTCTGCATATGCATGCACACTGAATCAGGGAGGAGCAATAATCGAAGCCAATCGCAGCACTGCTGTTTTGTCCTTCTCATTTCAGTAGTATGCTGGGAGTGGGCTGGTGGCCGGCATGCATTACTAAACTGGAGTGGAGAAAAAGGAGACCACTGACCTGGCTATGCTATCTAGCAGCAGTTTCTGGGTCACAAGACTGGCTGTATGTTGGGATGAGGTTCAAGTTAGGTCTACCATGGGTTCAAAGGGAACTCTGTCTGTTCACAGTTCGTAGTCCCAGTGAACTAATGCAGGAGCATTCATCAGCTAGTTTAAAAGACCAATAATGGGGTCATATTATGTGGCAGGCATTGATTTACTAAATTAATTTAGGCTGTTCACTTTTCAAGGGAATTTTCCCTTAGATTGGTGAATGCAGTGAAGCTCTGTTCAGTTCCATCATCCAATCATGAGTAAGCAAAATTACTGTGTTTTTCTTTTTTTACACATGATTGGGTACTCTTTGTAAAGTAAATTTTCACCACATTCATTAAGCTAAGGGAACATTCTTTGTAAAGTGAAGGTTACCCTGCAAAGTATACAGCTCAGAAGGAAAACAGTTCCGGATAAAAGACTTCATCACCTGTAACTCCACACATGTAGTATACCTATTATGGTGCCCTTGTGGTCTTTGTCACATAGGTCGCACTAAGAGACAACTCAAGATGCGTATAGGAGAACATCTGACTAATGTAAAAAATGGATATAAGGACCACAGTGTGTCAATGCACTTCTGAGTAGAGTTGAGCGAACACCTGGAAGTTCGGGTTCTGCTGGTCCGTCCGAACTTCGGGACAAAGTCCGGGTCCGGACGGAACCCGAACGATCGCACGGACAACGAACCCTTGAAGGTCCACAAGCGAGTTGAGATGAGTCTTCACGTAACTGTGTGACACCAGGAATATAGGTAAAAAATGTAATCAGTCTACAAGAGGATATGCGTAGAACTCAACAGAGAATCACGCTGGATACACTGTTTCTGGTGTTCCCGTGGTATTATCCATATGATGTACACACCTCAATGTCCACTACTTCAGAAAATAGGCCTTGACAAAAGGAAGACTCGACATATGAAACGTCCCATTGGAAGTGAAATGTTTCTTACAAGGGAATCGAATTACTTACACCACTTTTAAATGAAATGTTTCTCATGGG
>BLSH010248974.1:961301-972635 GCA_018402905.1 Glandirana rugosa | reverse complement strand
ACACTACACACACTGCCATACACATGTTACTGCCATACACATCACTCCACACACACTGTTATACACATTACACTGCACACACTTCCAGGCAAATCACACTGTCATACACATCACACTGCCCAACACATCACTGCACACACTTCTATACACATTACCCTACACACACTGCCATACCCATCACATTGCACACACTGCCATACATAGCACACTACACACACTGCCATACACATGTTACTGCCATACACATCACTCCACACACACTGTTATACACATTACACTGCACACATTGCCATACATATCACAATTTTTTTTTACAAATCATACTGCCATACAAATCACACTGCACACACTGCCAGACAAATCACACTCTAATAGACATCATACTGTCATACACATCACACTGCACACACTGCCATACACATCACACTGCCATACACTTCACACTGCACCCATTGCCCAACACATCAGTGCACACACTGCCATACACATCACACTGCACACACTGCCATACCCATCACACTGCACACACTGTCATACACATCACACTGCTCACACTGCCAGACACATCACACTGTCATATTATTCACACTGCCATCCACATTATGCTGTCATACTAGTCACAGAACCATGCACATCACATTGCCATACACATCACATTGCAGACACTGCCATACACATCACACTGCCATACACATCACGCCACACACACTGTTATACACATTACACTGCACACACACTGCCATACACATCACCATTTTTTTACAAATCACACTGCCATACAATACACACTGCCATACAATGCACACTGCCAGACACATCACACTGCCAGACACATCACACTGTCATACACATCACACTGCACACACTGCTATCCTCTTTATGCTGCCAGACACATCACACTGCCAGACACATCACACTGCACACATGGTCAGGCAGATCACATTGCACACATTACCATACACATCACACTGCGCACATTGCCATACACATCACACTGCCAAAAAAAAAACTGCCATACACATCACACTGCACACATTGCCATACACATCACACTGCCATACACAACACACTGCCATGCAAATCACACTGCACACATTGTCATACACATCCCAGTGGGATGTGTATGACAGTGTGTGCAGTGTGATGTGTATTACAGTGTGTGAGATGTGTATCACAGTGTGTGCAGTGTGATGTGTATGGCAGTGCGTTCAGTGTGAAGTGTATGGCAGTGGGTGCAGTGTGATGTGTATACACTGCCATACACATTAGACTGCAAACACTGACATACGCATCACACTGCACACATTGTCATGCACATCAAGCTGCAAACACTGTCATACACCACACTACACCTACTGCCATACACATCTTACTGCCATGCACATCACACTGCACACACTGCCATACACATCAGTTTTTTTTACAAATTACACTGCCATACACATCACACTGCACATACTGCCATACACATCACACTGCCATACATATCACACTGCACACACTGCCAGACACATCACACTGTAATACACAGCATACTGTCATACACATCACACTGCCATACACATCACACTGCACACATTGGCATACACATCACAATGCACACACTGCCATACACAGCACACTGCACACACTGTTATACACATCACACTACACACACTGCCATATACATGTTACTGCCATACACATCACTCCACACACACTGTTATACACATTACACTGCACACACTGCCATACACATCACAATGCATCCACTGCCAGACACATCACACTCTAATACACATCATACTGTTATACACATCACACTGCATACACTGCATACACTTCACACTGCACCCACTGCCCAACACATCACTGCACACACTGCTGTACACATCACACTGCACACATTGCCATACCCATTACACTGCACACACTGTCATACACAACACACTGCACACACTGCAATACACATCACACTGCACACACTGCCAGACACATCACACTGTCATGTTATTCACACTGCCATACGCATCACACTGCACACACTGCCATACATATCACACTGCATACACCACCATACACATTACACTGCACACATGGGCATACTATTCACACTGCCATACACATCACAATGAACACATCACAATGCACACACTGCCATACACATCACACTATCATACTATTCACACTGCCATACACACAGCCATACACATCCCACTGAAACACTGCCATACACATTACACTGCCACACACACATCACACTATCATACTATTCACACTGTAGTACACATCACACTGCCATAAATATCTCACTATCATATTATTCACACTGTCATACACATCACACTGCACACACTGCCATACTCATCACACTGCACACACTGCCATACACATCGCACTACAGCCCTGTCATACAGATCACACTATCACACTATTCACGCTGCCATACATATCACACTGCAACACTGCCATACAAATCACATTGCAACACTGCCATACAGATCACGCTATCATACCTTTTCACAGTTTCATTCACTTCACAATGTCATACTATTCACACTATCATGCTATTCACACTGCCATCCACATTATGCTGTCATACTAGTCACACAGCCATGCACACCACACTGTCATACACATCACACTTCACACACTGCCATACACATCACACTGCACAATTGCCATACACATCACACTATCATACTATTTACACAGCCATACAAATCACTGCGCACACTGCTATACACATCACATTATGATATTATTCACAGTGCCATACACATCACATTGCACACACTTCCAGACACATCACACTCTAATAGACATCACACTACACACTGCCATAGATATCACACCACACACACTGTTATACACATTACACTGCACACACTCCCATACACTTCACAATTTGTTTTACAAATCACACTGCCATACACATCACACTGCACACACTGCAAGACACATCACACTCTGATAGACATCACACTGTCATACACATCACACTGCACACACTTCCATATACATCACACTGCACACACGGTTATACACATTACACTGCACACATGGTCATACTATTCACATTGCCATACACATCACAATGCACACACTGCCATACACATCACATTGCACATGCTGGCATACACATTACACTGCCCACACTGCCACACACATAACACTATCATACTATTCACACTGTAGTACACATCACACTGCCATAAATATCTCACTATAATACTTTCCACGCTCCCATACGCATTCCACTGAAACATTTGCAGATCACACTATCATACTATTCACACTGCCAAATGCATCACACTGCACACACTGCCATTCTCATCACACTGCACACACTGCCATACACATCACTCTACAGCACTGTCAAATAGATCACACTGTCACACTATTCACGCTACTATACACATCACACTGCAACACTGCCATACAGATCACACTATCATACTATTTACAGTACCCTTCACTTTACAATGTCATACCAATCCCACTATCACACTATTCACACTGCCATCCACATTATGCTGTCATACTAGTCACACAACCATGCACATCACACTGCCATACACATCACATTGCACACACTGCCATACACATCACGCCACACACACTGTTATACACATTACACTGCACACATTACCATACACATCACACTGCGCACATTGCCATACACATCACACTGCCAAAAAAAACAAACTGTCATACACATCACACTGCACACATTGCCATACACATCACACTGCCATACACAACACACTGCCATGCAAATCACACTGCACACATTGTCATACACATCCCAGATGCAGTGGGATGTGTATGACAGTGTGTGCAGTGTGATGTATATTACAGTGTGTGTGATGTGTATTACAGTGTGTGCAGTGTGATGTGTATGGAAGTGCGTTCAGTGTGATGTGTATGGCAGTGGGTGCAGTGTGATGTGTATACACTGCCATACACATCAGACTGCAAACACTGACATACGCATCACACTGCACACATTGTCATGCACATCAAGCTGCAAACACTGTCATACACATCACACTACACCTACTGCCATACACATCTTACTGCCATACACATCACACTGCACACACTGCCATACACATCAGTTTTTTTTTACAAATTACACTGCCATACACATCACACTGCACATACTGCCATACACATCACACTGCCCAACACATCACACTGCCATACATATCACGCTGCACACACTGCCAGACACATCACACTGTAATACACAGCATACTGTCATACACATCACACTGCCATACACATCACACTGCACACATTGGCATACACATCACAATGCACACACTGCCATACACAGCACACTGCACACACTGCTATGCACATCACACTACAGACACTGCCATATACATGTTACTGCCATACACATCACTCCACACACACTGTTATACACATTACACTGCACACACTGCCATACACATCACAATTTTTTTTACAAATCACACTGCCATACACATCACACTGCATCCACTGCCAGACACATCACACTCTAATACACATCATACTGTTATACACATCACACTGCACACACTGCATACACTTCACACTGCACCCACTGCCCAACACATCACTGCACACACTGCTGTACACATCACACTGCACACATTGCCATACCCATCACACTGCACACACTGTCATACACATCACACTGCACACACTGCAATACACATCACACTGCACACACTGCCAGACACATCACACTGTCATGTTATTCACACTGCCATACGCATCACACTGCACACACTGCCATACATATCATACTGCATACACCACCATACACATTACACTGCACACACGGGCATACTATTCACACTGCCATACACATCACAATGAACACATCACAATGCACACACTGCCATACACATCACACTATCATACTATTCACACTGCCATACACATCACACTATGCACACAGCCATACACATCCCACTGAAACACTGCCATACACATCACACTGCCACACACACATCACACTATCATACTATTCACACTGTAGTACACATCACACTGCCATAAATATCTCACTATCATATTATTCACACTGTCATACACATCACACTGCACACACTGCCATACTCATCACACTGCACACACTGCCATACACATCGCACTACAGCCCTGTCATACAGATCACACTATCACACTATTCACGCTGCCATACATATCACACTGCAACACTGCCATACAAATCACATTGCAACACTACCATACAGATCACACTATCATACCTTTTCACAGTTTCATTCACTTCACAATGTCATACTATTCACACTATCATGCTATTCACACTGCCATCCACATTATGCTGTCATACTAGTCACACAGCCATGCACATCACACTGTCATACACATCACACTTCACACACTGCCATACACATCACACTGCACAATTGCCATACACATCACACTATCATACTATTTACACAGCCATACAAATCACACTGCACACACTGCTATACACATCACATTATGATATTATTCACAGTGCCATACACATCACATTGCACACACTGCCATACAGATCACACTATCATACTAGTCACACCACCATACATATCACACTGTCATACACAGCACACTGCCATATACGTCACACTGCTAACACTGCCATACAGATCACACTAACATACTATTCACACTGCCATACACATCACACTGTCATACTCAACACACTGCCGTACATATCACACTGCACACACTGCCATACACATCACAATGCACACACCGCCATACACATCACAATGCACACTCTGCCCTACACATCACACTGCACACACTGCCACACACATCACACTATCATACTATGCACACTGTAGTACACATCACACTGCCATAAATATCTCACTATAATACTATTCACACTGCCATACACATCACACTATGCACACAGCCATACACATCCCACTGAAAAACACTGCCATACACATCACACTGCACACACTGCCACACACACATCACACTATCATACTATTCACACTGTAGTACACATCACACTGCCATAAATATCTCACTATCATATTATTCACACTGTCATACACATCACACTGCACACACTGCCATACTCATCACACTACAGCCCTGTCATACAGATCACACTATCACACGATTCACAATGCCATACATATCACACTGCAACACTGCCATACAAATCACATTGCAACACTGCCATACAGATCACACTATCATACCTTTTCACAGTTTCATTCACTTCACAATGTCATACTATTCACACTATCATGCTATTCACACTGCCATCCACATTATGCTGTCATACTAGTCACACAGCCATGCACATCACACTGCCATACACATCTCACTGCACACATTGCCATACACATCACAATGCACACACTGCCATACACAGCACACTGCACACACTGATATACACATCACACTACACACACTGCCATACACATGTTACTGCCATACACATCACTACACACACTGTTATACACATTACACTGCATACACATCACCATTTTTTTTACAAATCACACTGCCATACACATCACACTGCACACACTGCCAGACACATCACACTCTAATACACATCACACTGTTATACACATCACACTGCACCCACTGCCCAACACATCACTGCACACACTGCCGTACCCATCACACTGCACACACTGCCATACCCATCACACTGCACACACTGCCATACCCATCAAACTGCACACACTGTCATACACATCACACTGCACACACTGCAATACACATCACACTGCACACACTGCCAGACACATCACACTGTCATGTTATTCACACTGCCATACGCATCACACTGCACACACTGTCATACATATCACACTGCATACACCGCCATACACATTACACTGCACAGACGGTCATACTATTCACATTGCCATACACATCACAATGCACACACTGCCATACACATCACAATGCACACACTGCCATACACATCACACTGCACACATTGCCACACACATCACACTATCATACTATTCACACTGTAGTACACATCACACTGCCATAAATATCTCACTATAATACGTTTCACACTGCCATACACATCACACTATGCACACAGCCATACACATCCCACTGAAACACTGCCATACACATCACACTGCACACACTGCCACACACACATCACACTATCATACTATTCACACTGTAGTACACATCACACTGCCATAAATATCTCACTATCATATTATTCACACTGTCATACACATTACACTGCATACACTGCCATACACATGGCACTACAGCCCTGTCATACAGATCACACTATCACACTATTCACGCTGCCATACATATCACACTGCAACACTGCTTTACACATTACATTATGATATTATTCACAGTGCCATACACATCACATTGCACACACTGCCATACAGATCACACTATCATACTAGTCACACCACCATACACATCACACTGTCATACACAGCACACTGCCATATACATCACACTGCACACACTGCCATACAGATCACACTAACATACTATTCACACTGCCATACGCATCACACTGTCATACTCAACACACTGCATACACCGCCATACACATTACACTGCACACACGGTCATACTATTCACATTGCCATACACATCACAATGCACACACTGCCATACACATCACAATGCACACGCTGCCCTACACTGCCCTAGAGCATGATGAGTGCCTAGCATGGAGCTGTGGTAAGGATCCATCTTATGGGGGAAGTCGGGCACCTGCATGCACACGTTGGTGGTCGGTGGAAGTACATACCCATTTGCTTTAGGATTCTAAGACTATTTATATACGTTAAGGGGTTCCAAGAGGCCTGAAAGTTCTGTGAAGGGTACCTTCCTGTGAAAAAGTTATAGATAGGCTGCCCTCTGTATATGCATGCACACTGAATCAGGGAGGAGCAATAATCAAAGCCAATCACAGCACTGCTGTTTTGTCCTTCTAATTTCAGTAGTAGGCTGGGAGAGGGCTGGTGGCCGGCATGCATTACTTAACTGCAGTGGAGAAAAAGGAGACCACTGACCTGGCTATGCTATCTAGCAGCAGTTTCTGGATCACAAGACTGGCTGTCTGTTGGGATGAGGTTCAAGTTAGGTCTACCATGGGTTCAAAGGGAACTCTGTCTGCTCACAGTTCGCAGTCCCAGTGAACTAATGCAGGAGCATTCATCAGCTAGTTTAAAAGACCAATAATGGGGTCATATTATGTGGCAGGCATTGATTTACTAAATTAAATTAGGCTGTTCACTTTGCAAGGGAATTTTCCCTTAGATTGGTGAATGCAGTGAAGTTCTGTTCAGTTCCATCATCCAATCATGAGTAAGCAAAATTACTGTGTTTTTCTTTTTTTACACATGATTGGGTACTCTTTGTAAAGTAAATTTTCACCACATTCATTAAGCTAAGGGAACATTCTTTGTAAAGTGAAGGTTACCCTGCAAAGTATACAGCTCAGAAGGAAAACAATTCTGGATAAAAGACTTCATCACCTGTAACTCCACACATGTGGTGTACCTATTATGGTGCCCTTGTGGTCTTTGTCACATAGGTCGCACTAAGAGACAACTCAAGGTGCGTATAGGAGAACATCTAACTAATATAAAAAATGGATATAAGGACCACAGTGTGTCAATGCACTTCCGAGTAAAACATAATAGGGACCCTTCTATTTTACGTTATTGTGGTATTGAAGTAGTTTACCCTCTGTGGAGGGGCTCAAATCGAGTGAGGGATCTCTCACAGAGGGAAACATACTGGATTTATCTTATGAAATGTTTACAATCACACGGTATGAATATTGAATTAGATATTAATTATTTTATAGCAGATACTTAGTCCCCCTTTAAATATTACCAATTAAAGATTTATCCTTTTAGGACCAACAATATTAAGATGATTTTATAGATGTACCAATCAGTGATTTCTCCTTGGATGTTTGTAGAATTGGATCATATGTATAAGGACATAAGAGGAAATAAGTACCGTATTTTTCGCACCATAAGACGTACTTTTTTTCCCCCAAAAAGTGGGGGAAAGTCTCCCTGCGTCTTATGGTGCGAATACCTGAATCTCCCTCTCAGCTCTGTCAGGATGGACAAAGGTATGGCTGTTTTTTATGGGACTGGTTTATTGCTGTATTTCATGGACACTCCTATGTGCTGTATTACATGCATCTGGTATGTGGCTGTATTACATGCATCTGGTATGTGGCTGTATTACATGCATCTGGTATATGGCTGTATTACATGCATCTGGTATATGGCTGTATTACATGCATCTGGTATGTGGCTGTATTACATGCATCTGGTATGTGGCTGTATTACATGCATCTGGTATGTGGCTGTATTACATGCATCTGGTATATGGCTGTATTACATGCATCTGGTATATGGCTGCATTACATGCATCTGGTATGTGGCTGTATTGCATGTAATACAGCCATATACCAGATGCATGTAATACAGCCACATACCAGATGCATGTATCTGGTATGTGGCTACACTGGTAAATAGTTTAGTACACCATTTGGTTCAGAATATTTTTTTTTGTTTTCTTCCTCTAAAACCTAGGTGTGTCTTATGGTCAGGTGCGTCTTATGGTGCGAAAAATACGGTAGCCCCTTTAAGGGAACCTAATTCTGTCCATGTTTGAATACTTCAATAGGGAGATATATGGAGCTATTTATGATATATTTTTATATGGATATGTATTTTTATATAAGATATGCATGATTAAGAAAACTTAGATTGATTATCACGTGTATGGATCATTTATTTGTCAGTGTTGACGCCGTCCTTCCTCTGCAATGTTACAAATAAGAAAAACGGGAGTTCCATTTAAATTTACATATACAGAGGAGGGCGGGTATATATAGTTAGCCGGCGGACCATACAGCCAATCACCAGTGGAAGTCCAGAAGGACGAAAGGCGTCGTGATTGGCTGGTGCGGCAACTCTCACAAACACACGCCCTGCACGCTCAGCTTCCCGCTGGACGGAGGAGAGTGAGGAGAGGACATGGCTGATCACGGAGCCCTTAGAAGTCCGAGGACGGGTGGCGTCCACACATAAACAACGTGTGTGCTGTGCTTGCACGTTCTGGTAAGAGTCCACCTATACAAGGGGACACTTTTTTAATATTGATTTTTTGGATGATTTGGAATAAAAGTGATTGCGGTTTTACACTATGTGCGGCTTCACACTTTTGTTTCCATATGGACACGTTTTGGAGGATATACACTACAGTTTGTAACCTGAAGTGCAGGAGTAGCACTACTTTACGTGTTAGCTAGAGCATGATGAGTGCCTAGCATGGAGCTGTGGTAAGGATCCATCTTATGGGGGAAGTCGGGCACCTGCATGCACACGTTGGTGGTCGGTGGAAGTACATACCCATTTGCTTTAGGACACTAAGACTATTTATATACGTTAAGGATGGACACCTATCACAGGGTGCTTAATTTAACCAACATCTTAAAGGAAACTATCTGTGTTTGATCATTATTTATGTGCCTGTAATATGGACTTTTGATAATATCTTAGTGCCACTTATGCTGTTGTTTATGTATGTTTTGTTGTATACAGCTTTTTTGCTTTTAGTAAATGAACCCCATTGTGTCAGTGTATTAGAAGCTGCTGCAGGGAAAGGATAAGGAGAGTTAACAAACTGTATAAGGAAGGATTGGGGTCAGTTAGAAAACTGTACTTTAACCTCCTGCCGCCCATGAAATGCATATGCACGATGGCAAAGAGGGTGGACTTTAACACCAACACACACTGTACATACTGTATTTGTCCATGGGCGGCAGAGCTTTCTGTATTGAGAGTGCGCTCGCTGCACGCTCCTGTCACTGTGACTGAGCTGTCATAGACAGCTCTTGTTTTCCACTAATGATCGGGAGCTGGCAGGACCGGCTCCCAATCATACACCACTCTGACAGCCAATCACAGTGGTCATATGATTGACCGGTCCTTCCTGAGAGCATAAAGACTCTGTCAAAGGAATGGCAGGGCTGAGTGGGAAGGGCTTTATTTTGATTGCTAGCTATTTGGGCAATCAACCCCTTTGCTTCCTGTTTTGTTCTTGTTATTGTGAGCTTATCTGTCTGTAGTTTTAGATTGTTTTTAATGTTATCTTGATAGGAACTGCTTTTTGCAGCAAGGCTTTTCATTCGTAATTTGGGGTTTTGTTTCAGGGGATATTATTTTGGGGTTTTCATTTACTTAGGGATATATATATATATATATATATATATATATATATATATATATATATATATATATATATATATATATATATATATATATATATATATATATATATATA
>BLSH010248974.1:950763-961291 GCA_018402905.1 Glandirana rugosa | reverse complement strand
TATATATTTATTGTATATTGATTGGGCCTTTTTCGTTTTTTTTTTTTTTTTTTGCCTGCAAGACTTCCCTTTAAAAAAAATTAAAAAGCAGGCTTTTTACAGTCATGGTATTTTTGGTTTTTCGCTTCTTAAAAAGACAGGGCCTTTTCCCTCAACATTGGGACAAGGGTACATTGCAAGATGAAGGGTAATTTTAATTACTATCTGAGTCGGATTGGGGTGCTGTTGCTGTATCTAAATATAAAATGAAATCATCTTTTTCACAATCAAATACACACTGCCAGCGTGCGCTGTCGCTGAGGCTGTCCGTGAAAATTGAACTGTTCTGTAACACCACGTAGAGCTTAAAGGCATTAGCCACGTGTTTTAAAAGATTGTCCATTTTAGGTTTAGATATCCTGTAAGGTATAAATAAAGACACATTTCTTTAGATTTGGCTAAAGTGGGGAGGGGTTAGAAGCACGTTTTTTTGCAGTCTGTGTTCCCATTAGGGAAGTTCACCCTCTAACTACCCTGACCAACTATGTCAGGGATCTCCAAACCATTTGAATAAAAAAGGGCCAGTTTACTGTCCTTCAGACTTGGGTCAAGACTGTGTACAATGGGAGCAGAAGTTGTCCTGAGGTCAATTGGAATAAACTGCACACAGATCTGTGCCCTGTCTTTGATATTAGGGAGAGGAATAGTGCTCCATCATTTTTTTACTCAAGTTATCTGTATTAAAATGTCATTGACAGAAAAAAGTACAAAAACAGAAAAAGAAGTAAAAGATAAAAGGGGAGAATACAAAATTCCTTTAGTATACATATTTCATCTTCCTTAAACATAACCATATATAAAGTCTTGTCATATGTATTTCTATATATGCCTATATATCTTTCCTCCCCATCTTATATAAATACTAATGTCATCATTATTTTTCTTAGTGCCCCATCTTAACATCAGTGTGAGGTATAGACCCCTACAGTTGATGTCAGCGGAAGGAATTTTGCCCCGTTGTTGCCCCATGTTGGTGTCAGTGGGAGCAATAGTGTCCCAAGGGTTTGATAAAGTTATTCAGTGGGCTGAACTCTGGGGACCACTGAACATAAAGTTGAGGGTAAATCCAATGTTTTTGAGTTGCCATCAGAACAGGACTTGAGCAGTCCTGTTCTGCTATGTGTGGCGAAAAACGAATACTGCACATTACCCTGACCACACCATTCCCACCGTGTAACATGGTGGTGGCAGCATCATGTTGTAGGGATGCTTTTATTCAGCAGGGATAGGGAAGCTGGTCAGAGTTGATGGGAAGATGGATGGAGCCAAATACAGGGCAATCTTAGAAGAAAACCTATTAGAGTCTGCAAAAGACTTGAGACTGGGGCAGAGGTTCACCTTCCAGCAGGACAACAACCCTAAACATACAGCCAGAGCTACAAAAGAATGGTTTAGATCAAAGAATATTCAAGTGTTAGAATGACCCAGTCAAAGTCCAGACCTGAATCCAATTGAGAATCTGTTTCAAGACTTGAAAATTGCTGTTCACAGGCGCTCTCCATCCAATCTCACAGAGCTTGAGCTATTTTGCAAAGAAGAATGGGCAAAAATGTCACTCTAGATGTGCAAAGCTGGTAAAGACATACTGTATGCAAAAAGACTTGCCGCTGTAATTGGAGCGAAAGGTGGTTCTACAAATTATTGACTCAGGGGGGCTGAATACAAATCCACGTCACACTTTTCACATATTTATTTGTAAATAAATTGGAAAACCATTTATCATTTTCCTTCCACTTCACAATTATGGGCCACTTTGTGTTGGTCTATCACATAAATTTCCAATAAAATACATTTACGTTTTTGGTTGTAACATGACAAAATGTGAAAAATATCAAGGGGTATGAATACTTTTTTCAAGGCACTGTAGTTTTCCAAATCATTTTTCTGGGCACTACTCTTTATAAAAAAATATCTTTAAGGAAAGATCTAAGTTGTGATTTCCCCAGTTTACACTTTGATCTTAATAGAGTTAATCTAATTGCTGGCATGTCTGTACTTTGATCAGTCTGCTTCTCAGATGCTCATAATACAGATGATAGTACTGTGTATATAAGGATGTCTCCCTGCTGTGATCTTTTACAATGAATGTATACGCGTCTAGGACAGAAAAACACAAATATGCCTAACTCATGTTTCCTTTATTTCCCTTATACCAAGAACAATGGCAAAAACTTGATCCTGTATAAAATACTGTTTTTTTGCAATAAACCTTTATTTAAACATGTGATTATTAATCCCTGCAGCAATTGGAAGGACCTGATTTATTCTTTATTCAGAGGTAATATTGATTCTACCAGGCTTTTCATTTCCAATCATTTCAGTAGGAGAGCTCATATTAAAGGGAGCATCAATTGTAAAATTAAATGAATAAATATTTCAAAAAAATAATATGAAACATCTATTTTGATGACGTGGGGTGCAAGCAAAATGTCACTATTTTTTTAATTTAATATTTCCATTGTGCTACAATTTATTTACTTGGCAAATGAATTTATGTTACCAAACCAAAAACAAGCAACTTTTAGGTTTATTTGTTTTTCTGCAGGACAAACAAGTGAAAAGTGACACTAGACTTAGACTATATGACTTTCAGAATTGGATGAATACTTTAAGATGTGGGCCCAAAAAATATTCTGTCTATTTTTCCTTCTACACTTGTGGTATCTTTGGAGGTGCAGAAAAAAACGGAATTATTATTATTGTTATTATTATTATTAGACAGGATAGCGCCAACAGTTTGCTCAGCGCTTTGCAAAATGAATATTTTTTTCTCAACAAAAGTGAAACCTTAAATTAAGCATGTGTCATGACATTCATTTCACAGTAAAAAATCCTTGAGGCTGGAAGTAAATGATGAATAAATACATATTGGTATAAGTACTGGAAATACATTATTATCTCCGTTCAGGCATGTGCCATAACAAACCCCTTTTGTTAAAAAAATATTTAAAAAAAAAGTATCCCTGATTAAACAGTGCACTGAATACTTTTCCTTTTTATCATTTTGTGCCAAAACTATGTTGTTATGGGAGTTGTCCATATAAATATTAACTTTCCCAGTACAGTGTTCTCACAGGTAAAACATTTTGAAATGAACACAAAATGAACTCATGGCCTCATGGAGCTAATATGAACAGTTCACAAAAATAGACTTGGGTTCTATTAGTCTAAATGGTTTAGTCAGTTTTTTGAACAAATGTAATGACCATAGTTTAAAAAAAAAATAGACTTGGGTTCTATTAGTCTAAATGGTTTAGTCAGTGTTTTGAACAAATGTAATGACCATAGTTTAAAAAACTTTGTATGAGAATTTGCAGCTTTGTTGGGCAATATGCCCTCTACTGACCTTGAATAGCAACACATACAGTATATGTGGACAATTTTTATACTGCTAGATCTCAAGGCAGTAGTTCTGCCTCCAACTAGAACCTGGAACCCAGGACACATCTCTCGGGTCTTCTTTGCAGTAACTGTATCATCTCAAGTATGAGAAATGTGCATATTTTGCTAAACATTGGTTGTGAGATTTTTTGTGTACATGTATTCTAGCTGTTAGTAACCATATTCCCTTTCCAAATAATTTTAGGTAGATCTGACATTTTGTTTTAATAATTACTGGATTTCTATGTATACTAGTACCTTGTGATAATGTTTAATTTCTTTTTTCATTTAATCGAAGAAGGCCTTTTCATTAACAATGCAATTTTACATTCTATGCACAATATTCTTTTGGAACATTGTATAATTCATCTTAAAATTAATTAACACATTATTTCTTTTTGGAAGCAATGGTAATGAAGTACATGTGATCTTCTATTTTAGTCACATTGTGGTGTTTATGAAATTAAAGGTATAACTTTTTGAAGTCCATTACTTTTTTTTTTTTAATGTCAGAAAAAAAGATTAATCCTAGATCCAATATAAGGTGTGGTGGAAGCAGTGGAGTTGTTAGATACATTTGGGTATTCTTCTCAGTGCCCAGGGAACACAGCGAGAAAGGAAAAAGAGATCAATGAAAGGAAAGAAGAGAGATAGAAGAGGTAATATGGGAGCAACAATCAGCTCCACCGCTTTATTTTATGATACAGGATAACATTTTCATCTAGCTACCCAGAAGTGCTTCAGATTTTTTGGACTCTAAGGCCTCATGTACAGGACGTTTTTGGACATTTTTACAGCTGCTGTTTTTGGCTTCAGAATTTTTTTTCCTACAGTTAATAAACTCTCGATCATGTTATCCTATGTGTTCATGCACACATAGGCTGTTATCGACTGTTTTTGTCTGGGGCGTTTTTTGGCTGTAAAAAAACCCAAGACAGTGGGTTCTGAGATGAGTTTTTCAGCTTTAAAAACGCTCTAACATCAAAAAACACCAACTATCACCCAAAAACGCTGATAAACGCTCACAAACGTGGCTCACCAACATTTTTTAACATTTTTGATCCCATTTTAAAACTCCATCGGCCTCATAATAAAGATGTTTGTAAGTGTTGGCAAGTTTAGGAGTGGAACCGAACATGTTATCAATTAGGTCCAGGCCATAGTCTACCATTTTAACCAGAAAAAATGGAGAAGTAAAAGATACAGTTCCAGATGTTCCCACATATCTGTCCTTTTCATTGTCTCATGAAGTTTAGGAACCATTTCTAACTAGAGCCTTGCCTGCACTATTATCTATATATATATACAATACAGTATCTGTGTTATTCATTCATCTATTGATTATTAATTAGTAAATCTCTTATTTTGTTCATGGTTCCATTGCAGTGTTTTCCAAAACTATTCATTATTAAATTAATAATTTGCATTACTTGGAAGGTGGAGTATAAATGTAACTAATGGTAGCAGTAAACTATATTTTGGAAGAACATCATAGCTTATTACCATAGCTTAAAGTTTTATTAAACCCAAAGACAAAAATGCATTTGATTACAGATCAGCAATTCTTATATGTGGTGGATGAATTTGTTTTATTTTATTTTCAGGATTTTCCTTTATTTTTACGTGGTGATCCAGCAAGTAAGTTTGCTATTTAAGTGCCATTAAACCAGACTATAAAAAAACTCTCTTTATATGTTATATAACAGAGTGTGCATACTCACAAAGCCACTAAAGCATTTGCTTTGTGTAGAGTGAAATATAATTGGTTGAATCTGCCTTCAGCTGTCCCTCCCATCTTTTCTATGTCCCCACTGCAGCCTGAGATTATGTAGAACAGCTGTTGTTGTCTTCTGAGCATGCTCCAGTTTCATTTCCCTTCTAAGCTCTTAATTTCCTCCTTTTTTGTATCTGTGCAGCCCACAGGACTATAGCGTCACACATGTAGGTGTATACACTCCCCTTCCTCCTCTATGTCCTCCTATTGCTAAACACTATGGGTGTGGGATATAGTATGCTGATTGATTACATTCACTAAGAAACTCTCAAAAAAAAGCTTAGTTTTAATATAAAGCAGTATTAAATATAATAAAATGTAATTGCTAACACCTGTAAAATAAAAAAGAGCCTTGGATGGAGATGCTGTCTGAACAAAATAAAAGCTAGTGCCAATCATCTTTAACTCCACCTATGCCATATTAATACAAAAAAAATACATAATTGATGTTCAATAAGATTTATAGACTCATACTGCAGACATGCTCTATCGATGTAGGGACGATACATCAATAGAGTAATAGAAGCCCGCGACTTCTATTACTTCTTTTTTCTTCCACTGCATTTAAGAACTGTAATAAATGTATGCATGCAATAAAGACTGTGCTTATTAAAAGCTTATATGCATTGTCTGCCTTTAAATGTATTACCACAATGTGAAAAGTCATCTATGAGCTGAGCAGCAATAAAAACATCACATTTTTCAACATCTGGAATCAATTAAGGTATAATAGTAATATGATCTGAACTGGTTTGTAATTATAACCTTATTGTATTTCTATTTACTGGCAGCATGTTAAAGGAAACAGTCTAAGCTCACACAATTCAGTTTTCCTGTCTTATAATGATTGAGGAACCACATAACTCAATGTTTCCTTTTTATTGTTCATAAATTCTGTTATCTTGCATGATATTACATAGAGTTCTGCATTGATTCCCTGACTGACACAATGTATTCAAGCCTGGCATGTTCACTTGGGGTAACCATGTGCGCAATGTGCATCATTAGGCACATATTGGGAGAGAATGTGAGCTGAGTGTAGTGTGGAAATAAAATCGAATTGCTGTTCTGTCATTTTTAAAGGCTAAGTTCACCTTTTCCATAAAATAGCCTATGCAGTCAGGGGGTCAAAGTAAACATAAAAAGTCTGACTGAAAATGCCCAATTAGCAGCCCTCACTGTCCTTCCGTGTTGCAAGGACATGGTAGTTTTCACTTTTGTAATACTGGGAGTTAGCATCCAATGGTTTTCATCTGTTAGTAACAAAGTAGGATGTGGAAATTGCTAGCTGGGATGTTTTCAGCCAGACTGGGGGGACCCAAATGATCTACAGGTAAAGGAAGAAAATGTAATCAGTTCTAAAGGCTTAAGGTTTTTTACCTTCATGCATTATAAAACCTTCTCTATGCAGTAGCTCCCCAGCCACCCTAATACCTACCTGAGCCCCATCATGATCCAGGGATGTGCCTCAGCTCTCTGGGGACACTCTCTCCTCATTGGCTGAGACAGCAGTGGGAGCAATCGGCTCAACCAAAGCCAGTGAGTCAATGAGGAGTGAGAGGAGGAGGGTCTGAGCCGTGGCTCTGTTTGTGAATGGACATGAGAGCATCAACTCAGGAGCGAGCCTGCTCGGGTGCCTCCAAAGCAAGCTGCCTGCTGTGGAGGCACTCAACAGGAGGGATGGGCCAGGAGCATAGGCAGGGGACCCCAGAAGAAGAGGAGAATTGGGGCTGCTCTGTGCAAAACCACTGCACAGAGCAGGTAAGTATAACATGTTGGTTATTTTCTTTTGTTTTTTAATTGCCTTTGCTGTGTAAACCTGTATTATAATAATAATCACTTTAAAGAATATGTTACAAAACCGCACAGTTTTTAATATATACTGAAGCTCCTTGACTGCATAGGCTATTTTCTGGAAATAGTAAACTTAGCCTTTAAGAGCCACTCCAGTCAAATTGCAAATGAGGTGCTTAGATACATGCAGGTAGCAGAGCTTAGTACATCACATTTTGAATCAGACATTGCTGTACTGCTGAAGTCTAATTCTATTTTGGGTGGTAACCTGATGCACTTGGAACATGGCCACTTATGATGCTGGAGCAATCTCCTTGAGAATTCTTACAAAACAAAAAAGCATGACATAAAAAAACAGTATTTGGCGGTGTCTCACAGCAATCCCTTACATTCAAACATGTTTTTAAACCTGCCTGGAATGTGACTGGTGAGAGAGAAAGTTATACAGTATGGCTTCAGGAAGTACACTCCTACTGCCTAAATAGCCTGTGATGTGGTCTGTGTGTAGTGAATACAGCTGAATACAGTGAATTCCTATTAAAGTAAATTGAGAGAAATATGAAAAATTGCTCTTTACTCTCCTATACCTAGGACACAGATAAAAATAAAACCTGACAGGGGTTTTGAGCATACCTTTCTCTTGCTAAAAGAAAAAAAAAAGAAAAAAAAAGTTTTGGCCTTAGATACACAAGAGAAATGTATTAGGCCTACAATATAACCAATATAGCCAACATATACACATAATTATCAGCTGTGTATACCAGTGTTCCCCAACTGGGATGCCCTTTTACGGTTTGCTTGGGGTTCCGCAAATATGGTAAGCAGTTTGTCCCTTTGGCAACACTTAATCAGTTGCCATGGTGCACGCAGACCAGTCACCAGCACAATAACAACCAATAATGCTCTTGGGCCAGGACTTAAGGCGTCATTCTTAGCTAAGGTGCTGACAGCAGGCCTGCACCATGGAAATGCATGATTCTGATCCAGGTCCGCACCCCAGCATTCAGAAGAGGGCAAAGGTCCACCACTGTCAAAACTTGCTCCATATCCTGCCTTCTTCCATGCTGTCAAGAGGGAGGAACCTCTGATGCGATAGGGGGCCTCTGATGTTATGGGGAGGACTCTTATGTGAAATTGATTTAATGAAGACGGTTGTGTGCATCGTCCCAGACTCAGGTTTTCCACTGATGTTAAGCAACATTTATGTTTTTTCACATTTTAGAGACTTGAGCCTTGAGACTTTGCATAATTTTAAAGTATGCCATGACTGAAAAAATGTTCAGATACGTGGGCCTACTGTATAAGACAAACAAATAAATACAATGGGACTGAACATAGGTGTGCAAAGCCTATTGCTTTAGGGTGTGCACCTCAAAGCTCAAACACGTGTGTGTGCATATGTATCTATACTGACGGTGTCAGTAGAGAAGTGAACAGTGTCAGTAGGGAAGAGGTGGGTGTCAGTAGGGCAGTGGATGATGTCAGTAGTTTCTATTTTTTCTATTCTATTTTTTATTATTTTTTTTTACAATATTTACTTTTTTTTTTTTTTACAAATTTTTTGGTGAAATATCAGGGTTTAAACAGGGGGAATCTGTGCCACACAGGGTGATTAAGGTGTGCCCGGGCACATCAGGTACACCCTGTGCGCACGCCTATGGGACTGGATATAAAGGTATCCAGAGGTAAAAAAAAAATAGGAAAGAAAGAAATCCATTTTACTTTGTGGCAGAAAGCAATTCAGGTCTGTACCTCCAAAATTTGGTTTTATTACCTCCAAAATTTCTGTAACACTTTTCTGCCTTCATGTTTTTGGGTGCAACTAGCCACCCCAGAAAAATACACAGTATCTCATAAAAGTGAGTACACCACTCAATTTTTTGTAAATATTTTATTATAGCTTTTCATGTGACAACACTGAAGAAATGACACTTTGCTACAATGTAAAGTAGTGAATGTACAGCTTGTATAACAGTGTAAATTTGCTGTCCCCTCAAAATAACTCAACACACAGCCATTAATGTCTAAACTGCTGGCAACAAAAGTGAGTACATCCTAAGTGAAAATGTCCAAACTGGGCCCAATTAGCCATTTTCCCTTCCCAATGTCATGTGACTCGTCTTAAAAGGTCTCAGGTGTGAATGGGGAGCAGGTGTGTTAAATTTGGTGTTATCGCTCTCACTCTCTTATACTGGTCACTGGAAGTTCAACATGGCACCTCATGGCAAAGAACTCGCTGAGGATCAGAAAAAAATAATTATTGCTCTACATAAAGATGGCCAAGCCTATAAGAAGATTGCCAAGACCCTGAAACTGAGCTGCAGCACAGTGGCCAAGACCATACAGTGGTATAACAGCACAGGTTCCACTCAGAACAGGCCTTGCCATGGCTGACCAAAGAAGTTGAGTGCACGTGCTCAGCGTCATATCCAGAGGTTGTCTTTGGGAAATAGACATATGAGTGCTGCCAGCATTGCTGTAGAGGTTGAAGGGGTGGGGGTCAGCCTGTCAGTGCTCAGACCATATGCCGCACACAGCATCAAATTGGTCTGCATGGCTGTCATCACAGAAGGACGCCTCTAATGATGATACAAAAGAAAGCCTGCAAACAGTTTGCTGAAGAAAAGCAGACTAAGGACATGTCCTGTGGTCTGATGAGACCAAGATACATTAATTTGGTTCAGATGGTGTCAAGCACATGTGGCAGCAACCAGGTGAGGAGTACAAAGACAAGTGTGTCTTGCCTACAGTCAAGCATGGTGGTGGGAGTGTCATGGTCTTTGGCTGCATGTGTGCTGCCAGCACTGGGGAGCTACAGTTCATCAAGGGAATCATGGATGCCAACATGTACTGTGACATACTGAAGCAGAGCATGATCCCCTCCCTTTGGAGACTGGGCCGCAGGACAGTATTCCAACACGAAAACGACCCCAAATACACTTCCAAGATGACCACTGCCTTGCTGAAGAAGCTGAGGGTAAAAGTGATGGGCTGGCCAAGCATGTCTCTAGACCTAAACCCTATGGAGCATCTGTGGGGCATCCTTAAATGGAAGGTGGAGGAGTGCAAGGTCTCTAACATCCACCAGCTCCAAGCTGGAAAATAATGGTGGCCACCAGTGGCGGCTGGTGAAGTTTTTGGATGGGGGGGCGCCAGGCCCCGCCCTTCCTTTTGACCCCTCCTACTTCTAATAAGCCCCGTCCCTTATAGAATCCACCCACTCCGTCCCCTGTATTCCACATATTGTGTCAGGAGTATACAGCTCAGCATCACAGGACACAGTATACAGTTCAGCACCACAGGACACAGTATACAGCTTAGCATCACAGGACACAGTATACAGCCCCAGCATCACAGGACACAGTATACAGCTCAGCATCACAGGACACAGTATACAGCTCAGCATCATCATCCTCCCCAGTTTTCCTTCCCGCCCCGGACCGCGGGGGGGTAGGTTTTTGAAGTGGTCGGCGGTGACCACCGGTGGTAATAAAAGGTCGAACCTCGACCACCTACAATCTCTGGAACGTGAGGAGGTGG